>DWON01005500.1:0-14858 GCA_018251015.1 Phocides pigmalion okeechobee
AACATCGTTGTTGACTTTCAGTTTAATAGTGAGATAACGTTTGCAAAGCCAGCTTGGTGGATAGGTTTTAATACTTCTCTAACAATAATTCAAACAGGTATATGACGATATATTCGCAGCTTTATAATTTTTTTATCTTCAATAAAATTTGGAAGTTAATGCCTGAAGGTTTTTTGGGCTACTTTTACCTTTAATATATGTTAAGGCAACTGTTCCTAATATACGGTTTTTTATATAAACGAGAAGCGCAGCAAACGAGCATGCAAACCACCTGATGTTAAGTAGTCCCAGCCCACAGACATCCACGTACAACCACAAACACGACCAAAATCCTGTCTGAACTCGAACGTAGACACGTTGCTACTTCTGAGGACTAAGATGGTCGCCTCGCTCCAAAGTGTAGCCGTCAACCGCACCTCCCCAACCGAAACACAAGTTATGCTTTACGGCGGATTATAAGGGCGGCGGTGGTACCTCACCGGTCGAACTATAGTTCTCCCACCACTTTAAACACCATATACGATGATAGTAATACACTGATCAATTCTAATACTGTGTCTTAATTCATAATCTTTAGGAGTCGCTCGTACTAGTAATATACAATCATTATATAGATAAGTTGGTAATAGGCATTCACAGTATTCATAGTAACATGCTGTGAATATTACATTCAGAGAAATGCAAGGAAGCGTTGGAATTAGGTTTAACCAACACATAGCAAATGCTCTAATCCAGCACATTCCGATTATATAAGTTGATATCGACACGTGAACTAGTTGCACCAGATACTTGGAAGGAACGTTTTAGCTTTTATTAACCACAATATTTATTTCCTAACGTTACTAAAATTTCAGAGCAGCAATGTTATTTATATTTATGTAGTCATTTCAATTTCTGCATGTGATGATTGGTAGCGCTACCGTATTCTAGTCTATAATATAGGTAATATAAGACTGTTATTTGAAAGAGGTTTTTCAATCTAGTTCTCTGGACTCGGAATAGTAAAATATTTATAAACAAAGTTAGGAAGGATTTTTACCGTACTTAACATTAACAATAAATATGTTTAAATAATGTAGATCCAGATTTATGATTAATTAACATTTTAGTCCCCGCTGTCGTACATTTATTACGTAGTTAAGTATTAATATCGTTATCAACCTATTAATGTCTTATGATGGGCACGGGTCTTCTATGAGAATAGGAATGAACCACAGTCTTCTACGCAATCCAGTACGAAGTGGTGGGTTCCATACACTTCTGAGAATTTTATGGGAACTCTAAGGGTTATTTTCTCACGGGAAACTTACTCACGATGTTGTCTATACTATTAAAAGTTTTTTTTGTTTCTAATAAATACATTACTACAAAAAGTCAAAGGGGCATGTCAGAAGTTCGAATCCAAGGCTTGCACACCTGTTATTTATTAATATAAAAATACAAAATTACAAATATTATGATGAATAAGTGTAGGTACTGAAACATATTTAAAAACTACCCAAAAATATTTTAAGCTTTGAAAGTTCTGCAGTAGCTTTTATTTAATGGTTTAAATTGAAACATAATTCGGAGTTTAAAATTTCCCGTCCAAAGTGAATTAGCTGAAGTTAACGTCACTTATAATTACCGACCTTACGTTTTAAAACTAATTTAGATATTGTATTAAACAACTTTTATTAATTACGAGGTAATTACCAATTACCTTAACTTTGAAATGGTGTTTATTAGTTTAACTACTTCTTAACTTGTTTCGTAAATTCAGTTTCATAACTGTAAAGTAACTATTTATTTGAATATAGGTATAATAATGTTATAATAAAATTAGTTACATAAGAAAATTATACATGTTATGCGATCTGTGTATATCTTTAAATACATCAATGAATTAATATCGGGAATAATAAATGAAGCAATATTAATTTAGTTCACTTGTAGATAAAATAATGGAAATTCATGAGTTAAATTAAAATATTATAAATACGTAACTGGCTGCCTTCCATTTCATGTCCTACTGTTGGACATAGGCTTTTCTAATACAGCTAGTGAAAGACTAATACCGAGACAATAAAATTTAAACAATAGCTTTTTACTATTTTCTTTTCGATTTTCTCTTTACTTTATAGTAATCTGCTAACTTCTAAAATATAGATAGAAATACCCTTAAAACTAGCACAATTAAACATAACTTTGTTAGTGTTGTTAAAACTCTTCAAAAGGTTAAATATTTAAATAACTGTTTAATATTTTAATCTACTTGTCCAGAATAGTAACTTACTTTGGACGTGCCAACAGTCAGGATTAAAGTGACAGAGGCAATTGCGAGTTTTAATGGCCGCCGAGGCTGAGCTTGCTAGCTCACTGAAGCTTGTAATGCATTACGTAGACTGGTATTAATGGAAACTGAAAAAACTATGACTAAGCAGTTTTTTGTTTCTATAGTTTGTTTTTTGCTATATTTTCCTAACCTCCAATATTTATTTTAATATGTGGGAAAACTATAGTTCGAACAAAGAAGTATCACTGCTGCCCTCATACATAGTATGCATAGTAACAATTATTTTCTTTAGTGATAAGCGGTTGTCAGGTACACTTACAAGCGAGGCGATAAGGCGATTTATCCCTCGGAGCACCAACGTCGTTACGTACGATTTCCGACATAGGATTTTCGTCTTATTGGGGTTTAGATGCGGTTGTCTATGGTTTGTTGATATAGTTTAATACTTGGTATACTCGACGCTTGCTCAAAATAACCTGTATAACTTTATGAAATATTCAACCAGTCTTGTTTATATCTGCGTGCGTACAGGCCATCTGATGTTACATTGCCTCTTGAGCCTGTGAACATTTACATCCGACCTCAATATTAAAGTCCTGCGTGACATCATGCATAGATGCGTTGCTAATCCTTCGAAATTGAAATTGTAATTGATTGACACATTAACGTGCGTAGATATAATTAAATCAATATATATTAAATATAGATGATTCATGAATCAATTATTATGTTAATTATTGGTACTAAAAATGTATAGACACGTCCAAATCCAACTAACGTAGATTTACTTAAAAACAATGGAAATGATGTGCAGTCTCTCTAATAATAATTAACATTTTATTAAAAGTCTTAGCACAAAATAAGTGTTGTTTTAATAAATGTGGCAAATAATCTACGACGTGGAATCTTGAAAAGCCCAAATAAATGGTTAAGGCATGTTTATTAATGGTAATCAAATCCCCACACCCCATTTTCTATTGTCGCGTCGTTGATATTGAGTAAATCGGCTTATCTCAGTGGAATAATTTACATTTTCTGAGAAACATTTCATTAGGCGCTTAATGATTTTACGCCCTAACAACATTTATGACACGCTAATCGGTATTGTTATTTAAAAACATTCATATTAAATTAAATATTTAATGTGAAATTTCTACTGACGTGCCTTGGAGGTGAAACAGGCTTATATGACATGACGCCATATGCCCTGACGCCTTCTCTTTGCCTCCAATGTATATTCTTTATTTATTTATGTTATATTTGTATTCTATATGTTTTATTAGAATCAAAATAATAATAAAAATACATTTCTTTTATAAAGGAGACTATGATTGATTTTTTTACTTCATGTTTAACAATTGGTCATCTTTAATTATAAGTGTACAATCAATCATGTAACCGGTTGTTTCGATATTACTTTACACTTTGGCTTCAAATCTATTACACGTATTAGGACAGCCATATTTTTTTGTATTAATATTTTTGACTGGCCTATTGTAATTGACTTTTACTTGCTTGTTATTACGTTTAATGTACTAAATCCATGCAGTGACCCGATTTAGACAAGATCGGTATACCAAAATACTTGTACTTGCAATTGCTCAACTTGATGTAACTCAGTTAGTCTTGCTTCGTCGCACGTTAATCCATTTATTCGCTGAACCAGCTAGATACACATTTATTTAGAGGTTCGAAGCACAGGATCGAACGACTTTTACCGATCATGCCCATTACGATCTACATTGAAACCACCTAAAATGTCAGGACATTCAAAAACACACTTACGATATTGCAATACCCATTTGTAAAATTAAATTTTATACATTGACGTTCCTCGTACATCCTATACAGTTTTCAATAAATTTTTCTTTTTACAAATCTTGAATAATTTCAGACTTCGATAACCATCTATATAATTGAAACATCACGGATTTTTAAACTGAGTAATGTAAAAAAATATTTTGTTTTACAATACATAAATACTCTTTCTAAGCTACTTTCTAAGCTACTATGACTAGTATTATTTCGTAGTAAAATATTTTGCAACATCATGAAGTAAATACAAATAACCTGTCATTTTAGAATACAAAAGTACAGGTTATACTGATATTAAACAAAAAAGTGAACATGGGAATTACTCATCCATATTTATTTATATACATAGATATCTATTATCTTGAGTTAAGTGGTTTCTATTGCTTATACTAGGGAGGATAAAGATCGTAGGTAGGCTACTTAGTAACAACATCTCCCATTTAAAACACAAAATTTGGTTACTATAGGTGAACCATTATTAAAAAAAAAGCTATTATATAAAGAATTATATGTTGTGTATATATATAGGTATTTAAAATTACAAGTTTTTAGGTTACAATTCGGTTTTTATACAAATGTATACAGTATAGATAAACACATTTGATGATTTCAATAGAATAAAAAGTTATCTTTTACAAAAATATATTAAATTTATCATATCATTATCTTATAAGGATCCGATGAAAAACATTTCGTTTCTAAAACATTACACCGTACGGCATAATGTAACGAGGTAAATCGTTAGTAACTGTTTACCCTACATTAGTCCTCTCAAGTTGGATATTTCTGTACCTGGGACAGCGCTATTACTATTATTAATTACACAGATTACTTCCCCTAGCCGCACAGCCAGTCCCTTTGTTATTCTAAATTTTGTAAGAAATGTTGCTTTTAATTTAAAACGAAATATAATTTGTTCAAATCGCAAGCTTACCTTGTGTATACAACGTATTTTTTTTAACTGACACTTGGATTGATGATTTCGGGTACGGTTTTGGATTGGATGGGTCACCGCAATGGTAAAACATAATCCACGTTATCGTGATTCAGAGAGCGACGACGTAACTTTATCCCAAAATTTAGGGGTGGTTTGTATATTTTACTGTGTACCGGTATGATTAACGATTTTTGATTGTCGATATTTCGAACCAGTTACATGGCTCGCGGTCACGGCGAAACTGCGTTGCCAGAGGAAACTGTTGATAACCATGTTGATAACCATGTTCTTTGTTGAGGGTGGTTCTTAGAATTTGTATATTTCTGATACACATAGATAAGCTGACCATTACGCCGTGTTTCAATAAATTTGCATTGGAGTTTCAGGCCAATTGGAGATGTTCCAAACCTCATCACTTTGGGGCCACCTGGGGAGCCATTCCCATTGAAAAAACATGTAAAGGGTTGCGCCATATGTTTATTTTGTCGACATCTAAAGAGATATGTTTAACAAAAGTAATTCATCGTACTATCGTCTCTCATGTATAAACGCACTTTCAATGTGTACCTTTTGTTCAATAAAGCGATGATTCGGCGGGGCATGCCTGGTATATTATGCGGGCACGACATCGGTATGAATGTAATAAGGTTCTATAGGCCAATGAAAGCGACGTAGCCTCGTTGGGTAAATCGTAAATAATCGATACAGTACAGCAACGTTGGGCACGGTCGGGAATTGGATGGGTGACTGCTAGAGGTAAAATTGGCTGCCTGTTTCGTGTTGTGGTAGATTTCTTGCAGTCGTTATGATAATGTCGTTGAATGGTGGGAGAACTATAGTTGCCTTCCTTCTTTTCGTTCTCATAATCTACTGTAAAGCATTACTTGTGTTTCGGTTGGAGAGGTGCGGTTGCCGGCTACAATTTGAAACGAGGCCACCATCTTAGTCCTCAGTAGTAGCAACGTATTTACGTTCGAGCTTAGATAGGATTTTAGTCGTGTTTGTGGCTGTACGTGGATGTCTATGGGCTGCGACTACTCAACATCAGGTGATTTGCATGCTCGTTTGCTACTCTTCTCACATTAAAAAAATGAATATGACAAATTTTTAAAACTATCATGGGCTTATGAATGCATTGAAAACATCCGACAAACTAGGTTACTAACCCTTATTTACGACACGTATTTTAGCAGTATGGTGAAATATGTGGGACTCCCTTATATGTGGGAAGATATAGGTACTCAGCAGTGAGACAAAAAAACAAAAATGTAATGTTCCGACCAATATCATACATAGATTATGGTTTAAAACACAAGTTAAATATGATTTAAATTTAACTTCGCTTTAAAACGCGTTATAGATTATATTTTACTTATGTTTATATGAAAATGTTTGTAAATATCTAAAACATTTTATTTTACACAATCTAAATACACATTCATTTATGGTATTCATTTATTTATGATACTAAAGGTATGCCTTCACATAATCACCTTTCAGTGTAAGGCAATTAACATTAAATAATGTAGTACGTATTATCATCTTCTAGGTGCTCAGATAAAATTTCATACGAATTTTAGTAAGGCTTTTCTTGTTTGCTGTAATGTTAATTATTTCTGACAGAAAGCAGCCCCTCTCATAAGATCCATTGAGTTATTGTAGATAAAAAACACTAATATGGGATGTTCTAGCCTCTCTGTAAACTTATTTATACATAGAATCATAAATCAATTAGGATATGGGTACCAGTAGCAGCTTCAAAATTTGACATGAAGCAATTCTTGAATTTCGACAAGTGGTAAGACTATTTCTGAGAACTGTTATTTTTACTTGTAAAGAGAACAGTTCTCAGAAATAGTGTACACGTTTGACCTATGATAGAAATCTAGGCAGTTTTGAAGTTGGTATTATCTATAGAATTAAGCGTCTAGATATCAGATGGCTTGTACACTGCTTTGCTTCTTTACTTAAATAAATCTTATACTTACTTATGTATTACTCAATCTTGCCTTACAACTAGTAAGTTTCGTGAAATTTGTGAGTGCAAACAAGTGCAATTAACGAATACTTTAAAACCGTCCGTAAACCTCAAGAACATTATATTAATATTATATTATAACCAGCGACCCGGCCCAGCTTCGCTCGTATAAAGAGTATATTTACTTACATAATTTTTCTTTCATGCATGCATACAGTCATTATCTAATAGAAAAAACAAACAATAATTAGAGACACTTATTTTAAATGATAACTGAATTACTATATTGAATTTAACTATTTCATTACTCGGCCAATTTACAAAAAATAACTTTACACATTATGCACCAAAACGTTCTTCAGAAATCACTCTACCTGTTGTTGAAAACTGTGAGAGAAACGTCCAGTACTTTTTGAGTTAATCACCAACTGACAGACAGACGCGAGATAATGTATAAATCGGCTGTATAAATCGCCCTTGTAAGCACGGAGTCGTGTAAAATCGTTGTCAGTCGACTGGCTGCTTTTCCATATGTACGCGCCACTGAGCTACTCGTACGAACGGTTCGATTTCTTAGTCGTGGATAGAATTATAACAGCTCGTTGCATTTAGTCACCTATGACGGTATGGTAATCATGTTATGAAAAACAAACACAACATACATCAAAGTAATTGCATTTCCTGATTTCTATCTTCAGGGATGGTAATTTCTTTTATTAATATTTTATTTCCATGCTTAGGAATGTTCTTAATGTTTACTTTAACTTAACTCCAATACAAAATTTCCTTTCCTGTTTTTACAATTTATTCGCGATTTAATTTTCTTTTGAAATTTACCACCACACACCACGCGAGAAGACCACACAAAAAATATATTTCGTACTATTCCAAATAAAAAAGAATTCAAAATCGGTTAATAAATATAATTATGCGGTGACACATACAAAAACTACAACTGAATTGAGAATATTTTTTGAAATGTCTTCCACCAGAATAAGAAGTGTTAGGTCACAGAATACGACGCTAAGTGTGGCTTGGTAAGCTAGGCACGTCTTTGAAAATTTTGCGTTGTATTCTTTCAGCATCAAAGCAAGTGATAAGTTATTTCTATTACGCACGTAACGTCGACAATTAAGAGATGCGTGCCATTAACACACCCCCGGATCCTCATGTGAGAGGGCGAAATCTTCCTACCAGTCTCTTTGCTTAACGTACAACAATTATGCATTATTAATAATAATAATTAAAACACTATGACATATAAAAGTAGATGACAAAGTAATGATTTGTATTGAGTACTACATATATTTTTGTATACTCAAAAACAAGAAGACAAACAAACAAATAATTTATATGTTTACTACGTTACCTACATGACATGATAATATGCGGTTTTCATTATCATTAGCTCATCACGTCATGCAAACCTGAAATACGGAGAAAATTACGTCGCCATAAATTATCAAACATTTTTAGCGTAATCAAAAACATGCCAGTAACGACAGGAGGATCTACAAGTTTTTGAAATGAATACAATGTATTTTAATTCTCTGATTCAATAACTCTGTAATTCACAATTTCCAACATTTCTCTTTTCTTATCTTCGTATAAATGGCTTCTTATTTTATATACAATCCGAAATAAATTTCAGGTTAACATCTGGCTTATAATATTACTTATAAATATATCATTGCATAAAAGTCCCTTTCAAATTTAGTACCGGGCTTAGTACCAGGTTTTTTTAGAAATGTATTCGATATAAGATATATAGCAACCTATTAATATCTCACTGCTGGCCACGGCTCTTCCCCCAGAATGACAAGCCAACTCTGATAAAATGCTGATTAGTATATTTTACACACCTTCGATATCTCTTTGGTGGATTCTCATACATGCACATTTGGTCATGATGTTTTCCTTTACCACTAAAAACTCATGATCATTTCTAATAAGCATGAGACCTGGAAAAGTTAGTACCAATTGCTAAGGATTTTAATCTGTGACCCCTCGTGTGAGATAAATGAATATTAACAAATATCTGGCTAGCTATTACTGCTATTCAAGAAATTTAAGATAAATAAATACATTACATTACATAAATAAATAAATACATTTTCTAAATCGCTTAAATAAGGCGATGACAGAGTTATACGATAATGACGATTCCAACAAAATAAACAGAAATATATTCGATTTTAAGAATATAATAAGCTATAAGTAAGTGCTCTATGCAAAAGTCGTGCTCTGATTTCGATGTGCCGATGTCGGCCCTGTGGCGCAATGGATAACGCGTCTGACTACGGATCAGAAGATTCCAGGTTTGAATCCTGGTAGGGTCGGTATATAGCTAACGCCATAGTTATTTTATGCATTTTACATTTTATTGATTTCATGCGTGTTTTGAAATCTTTCATAATTTCAGAGCATTACACTTCTTACTTTAATTCAATTAATTAATATTATAGCCTGTGAATGAATTTATTACTTCGAAAGCTCTGCAATTACAACTGGCACAATTTTTATAATTTTATAATGATTTAGGTTTTGATAAATAATTAAAAGCTTTATATAAAAATCAAGACATAAAAATGGTATATTTATTATATTTCCATTCCAATATTGATTGGTTATAGAAGTATTTTCGATAAGTGCTACAACTATATTTCAACAGGAAAGCGCACAGAGGTAGCGACGTATCTATATGTGACCACAATTAGGATGCCAACCCTGTTTGTGGTTTTATGTTGATATCCATGGGTTGGAGTGACAACTTTACATGAGGTATCTTGCATACTTGTTGGTTATTCTTGTAAAAAAACCAGTATGTCAGTATAGAGTTGGTCTTTTCTGGTTTGAAAAGCAAATTCAAATTCAATAACGCGGCATCTTACTACCAGGGTTGTATATTCCTTTAATACATTTATAACATAAAAAGATTTTTCTGTAAAAATAAAAGACAAGCAAGTTTTTACTGTGTTTGTCTTCCGGACCTGTAAAATGTACCTATGTACCTGTAGATTTTCGTATTGGAACAAAATTTGACGGAGATTAAAGGTTTATAAAATAAACTTCTAGCAAATTAAATAAAAAACAAATATAAATGTGTTTTAAACTTTAAAAAGAACTCGACCCTGCCAGGATTCGAACCTGGAATCTTCTGATCCGTAGTCAGACGCGTTATCCATTGCGCCACAGGGCCTACATGAAAGGGTCGAAAATAAGGCTACAAGTTTTACAATAGGAAAAATACCTTCTAAGTATGGAGTATTAAATATAATTTTAAAAATGTTCATAGAGAGATGATTTTCATTCCTAATTAGACGTAGCTTTTCTAGGTAACATTCATTGGACAGGTAATATAGGTCTATGTATCTCTAAGTAATAAAGTGACATATATAAGTTTCATCATTGCTTTAATTTTAGGTATTGATAATCAGAATGAAATGATTTAAAAAAGGTCTTTACAAAACACATAATACAAATTTTCGTTATTATTTCAATACCTTGGTGTTTCATTATTTATTAATATTTATATTATAAACGAAATCAACTATTTGTAGTGTAAGAAATATATTCAGAATGAAATAGCTGTGACAAATAGACAAACAGTTAGACAAGCTTATAATTATGAACTTATAGAGAACTGCTTTAGAGGTTTAGCTACACAACTCTAAAAAAAGCTTAAATATCTAAGTGTACATTATAGAATTATACATGTTCTCATTTTAATGTTCTGTAGATTATGCGTGGCATGCACTAAGCTTGTTAGCCAACAACTTGTGAATATTGGATAATTGTTAGCTGAAACCTGCGACTGACAAGAAGCAAATTACCACCCCACTTGGCCCCATCGCCTTACACTCGGAATTAACAACTTCGCACTGAAATAATTATTAGGTTAATCTTATTACCAGTGATGGATGGAATCAGCTGACTTAACATTTTTACTATGTACCGGGTATTCACGATTAACAAAAACGGCGGGACCACGAGTCATGCTGGTGGAAATGGTTCGAAATATCGGCAATCAAAAATCGTTAATCGTGAGTTCCACGATAATTTCCACTGATTAATTCCACTGATTAATTCCACTGATTCATAAAATTAAAAAATAATAAAAAATATTCATTGGATTTATAGGTGGCATTAACCAATTTCCACCAGATGGACCCCACCCCCATTTGCTCCTCCAATATTTTAAAGAGATAAAGGCATGAAACAAAATCACGTCTTTGTGTTGCCGATGTCATCCAAAGCGCATATTATTATGCAAATTACATTAAAGTGCTTCTAGAACTGACCTATATTTTACGTCAGAGTATACACAATAATAATAAGTACAGCTCTATTCATATATTTTTAGGAAGCATTAAATAACCTGCATACATACTTACATTATTGTTTTGCGTTATATGTAAAAATTAGATTACTTACATAAATATTTCAGTTGTAAATAAATTGTACTATTATTTAAAAATATCGTTACATTGAGATACTTCTTCTCATATAATATTTAATAATAGCAAAGTGCAGAACGAAACATGTCGATTTTCTATATTCAGTATTAACTGGATTCGTGACAGGCCTTCACAGCTACGTTTCTACTTTCATTTCTTCCACATACGTACGTGCAAGATGCGGAACGCGTTTTCTTCTGAGGTATTCCCTGAACAATATGACATGGTATTCTTCAAAAAAGTGCAAAAGGAGGTCTCCTTCAAAGCCAGCGATGCATTGGCGATTCCTCTGGTGTTGAGAATGTTTATAAGCGCCGGTAACTGCTTTCCATTTTTGGGTCGCTATATAACAAGTGATCTTGGGATAATATTCATGTAAAACTCAATATCAAATTGCATTGTCTTTAATTACCAACTTCGTTGATTTATTTCGCGCCTACGTCCTCGTTATTATATGAAGGTATACGGAATTTCGTATAATTTCAAAACAAACCATAGCCATTATATAAAGGCAACTAACTATTTACTTTCCAAGTTTCATTCAGATACATTATTCTGATAAAAGGTAGCAAAGACCAAACCATTAAAACATTCGTATATTTATATATTAGTAAGATATATGTTGCAATAAGCTCCAAACATCGCAATTTAGCTGCTTCTATTACGCAAGTATAGAAAAATCTTAACTCCAAATACGAAATGAAATATAAATGTTAATCTGTATGAGCTTCTCGTGTAAACGGATCCACCCCCGTACGTAGGCGTACGATTACAACGTCAAAAGCGTCAAAGGAATAAACTTTTGCATATTTGAAATAATATACATGTAAAGATTTTTGACTAAATAGATAAATATATTTGATAAAATAATAATAGAGGTAGGTACTGCCACAATCTTTAAAAAGCGCCGTGATGCAATACTCGTGTTGCGTTTGAAGAAATGCGGTTGCCGGCTTCACTTTCTTTTTTTAAGTGAGAAGAGTAGCAACACAATCATGCAAGCCACTTGATGTTAAGTAATCGCAGCATATAGACATCCACGTACAACCACAAACACGACCGAAATCCTATCTGAGCTCGAACGTAGATCTCCTCTGGTCTCCTGTGGATTAAGATGGTCGCCCCGCTTCAAAGTGTAACCGGCAACCGTGGCTCTCCAACTGAAACCCAAGTAATTCTTTATAGTGGATTATGAGGGCGGCGATGGTACCTCCCCGGTCGAACTATGGTACTCCCACCTTTAAAACGGCACGGCTACACTTAGAAGCGAGTCGAACATCTTAATCCTCAGGTAACTCCTGAATGCATTTACATACGACGTAAATTGAAATAGATATTTAACCGTGTTTGAGATCATATGTAATTATTTAAAGGCTGCAGCGGCCATTCAACATAAGACGGCCTGTACACTAATTTACTACTCGTCCCAAAAAGAGGTATACAGAAGAAACACGTACGATTTGAAATAAAAACAACCGTGAAAAGGATAGCTATATAATATATCACCCCAATATTATCTACGTATCGTATCTCAACTCTAGAACTACACAAAGAAACTTTTACGGCGGTAGCTAAAATTAAATTTATATAGATGGGAGTCAATTGAATATAATAACGTAGCGTTCATAAAAATCGAGTTGATACTCTCCGTTCTTATTTTATGGACGTACGTATACACGTAATGGAAAAAGCGAAGTATCATTCTTTAACATAGAGGTTTTATAATAAGAATAGTTTGAAATGGAATTTTAATAATCGCGCTCTAGTATTTTCTCTTATATGAAATGTATAATGGGTTTATGCATAAGTTTATATAAAATGTGAATGCATTTAAAGGTGACCGTAATCTATTTCCCATATCCCACTGCTGATAATGCGTCTCTTATCTACTGTAAAACTGTTCCCCCAGGGTCTCTAATACGATTTAGATACTGCCATCTATTGATAACAACTGTGACCTACTGCTTAATTATACGACAGAACCACGAAAGCACACATGACATTAACCACTAACGGTCATATATCCAAGTCCTGACTGCGTCTCATATTGTTTAATTTTGTGAAGATTTACAATCTACAGAACAATGGTCGTTTAATTTTTTATTTATATCATACTTGTATTACATAATTTATATATTATTTTAGGTAATATTGATAGAAAACGTATGTGCACATTAAGGGGTCACTGTCATCACAGATACTGGTCCTGAGTTGTGGGTAAATTTCGAATACTTTAATACAGCCTTACCATACGCAGACCAGGACGCGCAGTTAATATCATTGATATATCGTAGATACACTAGATTTAAATTTCATTGCAAGTGTAATTAGTCGTGACATTATTAAAAAAAGAAATATTTTTAATATTACCTAAACAAACCGCACTTGGCTTGACCTCGCACAAAACGTCAATGCAAGAAAGGCGGAATGCCTCATTTCCTGAACCGCTTTGTAACAAAAATGTACAGTCTCTGAATTATTTCAGCGGCCAACATATAAAATTAAAATACATGCTTATCATTATTTATTCATGAATATTCTAAATGTTTTTTAAATTAAAACTACTTGGCAAATTTCCCTTAAATCATTTGTTTTCTTAATAGTTCGGAAGATTTAAAACAGAATCATTTTTTAATAAATAAATTTTCTACCTCTACATACATGTACATATATACACCAAACATAAAATATTTCGCAAATGAAAAAGTTTTTTTTTTCGAAGACCTATTTGAGTTTAAATATTAAATTTTGTAGTAATTATATTGTTTTTACAACTGAAATAAAATATTTTTAAATTTGTTAAGCTGTAAAAGATCAAATCAAAAAGGGTGCTTTTGGATATTGTTTAAACACACTCTCCCGTCTGTTTGTGTGTTTTGAAAGCTTTAGCTGTCGAGTAGAGCAAAGATTTGAAACTGGGACAATGGCGAATGGGTGTCGTAAAATGGCGGAATTTACGATGCTTGTAAATACGTTGAGAACTAACTAACGTACTCTAGCCCGAGCTACGTCTATGTAGGTACACAAACTCCATAACAACGCTTTACATAACTTGCTTGTTTTAGATCCTCTCTTCATAATGTTGTTCATCGATATATAAAAGAGAAATGTTGTCAAATGTTTACTTATGTTTCTTTAACGTGTAAATAACTAATTACTGTAACCTTAAATGACTGACTTTTAGTGCCTGTGCCTCCGGTCTCGTTATCGGTTATGTATATTCACACTTTACTAAATTTCAAATTGGCAATGATCAAAAATTTTTAGAGTTGAGATGTAATATTTGTCAAATAGTGTTTATCAATTAGTGTTATATATAGACTCCGGCGAGTGGTACGGCCCGCGGGTCCAAGCGACGCGTTAGCGTGCGGTCCGGCTGGGCTCGCTTCACATCGC
>DWON01005501.1:0-14857 GCA_018251015.1 Phocides pigmalion okeechobee
CTTGCCCCGATAACGCTTGCGGCTCGTTTGTCAATGCAACTCCCGTACTATTGACCTCTCCGACATATATTTCACTGGTGGTTGAACTTTAGGACTGGAGAGGTATCACATCCGCCCTTAATATCATATCATATATATGTAAGAATCTACTGTGGATCAACTCTTGTAATTCATTGGAAAGGTGTGGTTACCAGCTTCACAAGCGAGGCGACTATTTTAGTCTTTAGGAGTAGTACTGCACCTTCTTATGAGCTCAAATAAGACTTATACTTACAAACGAGGCAACACTATTAGTCCACAGAAATGGCAACGCATCTACGGACTACCTCATATAAGACGTACACTTACAAATGAGGCAACCCTATTAGTCCACAGGAATGGCAACGCATCTACGGACGATCTCAGATAGCACTTGCACTTATAAACGAGGTAACCCTATTGGTGCACAATAATGGCAACGCATCTACTAACGACCTCATATAAGACGTACACTTACAAACAATCTAACCCTATAAGTCACAAGAGTGGCAACGCATCTATGGAAGATCTCATATAGATCAGATCTTGCATTCACAAACGAGGTAACCCTATAGGTGCACAGTAATGGCAACACATCTGTGGAGAAGTTCAAATAAAAATAGGACTTAAGTTCTGTTTGAGATTGGTTTTAACTGTTCATAGATAGTGACCACTTAATATCATGTGGCCTCCCTACTCGTTTGCTACTTTATGACATAAAAAATATACACAATTACGTAACGTGAAAGTAAAATCTCACCGTCATGATTTCGAAGAATTGTATTGTGAAGTGAGTTTCTTCGGGGAGAGCGGCATCACTCGTGATCAGATCGGGACTTATTAATTGGCGTCACATTCGATACCATGGACCGTCCTTCAAAGTTGTGCCGTGCAATATTGTTGCAGACTTAAGAACAAACAGACCTATTATTTCTTATAGACTTTTTATGATCTCGCTGCTGGGTACATGTATCCAGTCAAATTAAGAAATAATTGCGCATTCACGATGGCTTAGTGCGTAGTAGTTGGTAGACTTCACAAGCATTTTCACGTGCTGTCTTAAGCTAATCAGTGAAGATATTTGTCAAAAAATAAACGTACACATTTACTTACACACATGTAGAATATCATATAAGTTTTAAAAATACCCTTCTTCTGAGGTAGTCGAATAAAAATTGTCACCCGGTTGAAAAAAGAGAGCCGCGGCTGTATGTTAATTTTTAAGTAATTCGTAAGCTTTTTTGGTTGGTCTGAATACACAATTAAACACACACGAAATGTATGTGTTTCATTTTCCGACCGATATATTATGACCAGTAATAAATTGATTTGAATTTAAACTAATATGATCCCAGAATTTATTTACGAGTACCCGGTACATAGTGAAATGATTATAATAGATGTTGGGGATACCAACGTAATAATTAACATAGCAATATCTATAAATTTGTAACTCTTCGGTCACATTGTAAATGTTTGGTATTTTCCGCTAATTCCCTTAGTGTCGTGTCTGTGATATTGTGTTTCATTTGCATTGTGTACGTTGATATTAATTAGCCCCTCTTAGGCCAACGTTGACGAACATTCCTGCCATACTTGACTAATCACCCTTCGTGACCGTTTAAAGGTTAAACCATAACTGCGATATTGCCGCTATTTCGTATTGGAATTGTGTCATAGTAATAACGTACTAGAAATAAACCCTGTTCCAAACGTTATTAGGTACTAACGTACTCATAATATTAAATTTAAAGTATTGAGGGATGTTGATAGGCTAAAAAAAATATGTTTTTTTGTGCAAGAAATCGAAAAATACCACAAAGTATCGGGACGTAAATTAAAAAAACAACTAGGTATGAAAACTAGACCCTGCATCCAATTATAGTTAAGGATTATTATGTTAAGCTGAGTGGACAATGAAAAATAGACATTCGTAATGAATCCAAAATGGAATTGCTACTATTATATACTACACCTTACTTTTCCTTAAGCCTGTTTGTTTGCCTTGTTGAACTGACCCTTAGCACAGCATTCAAATTAACCGCAGCATTTAACACTGTCATGAAAGGCACAATGGGTATGACGGTGATACCTCTAGAGTGGGATCACCGATAGCTTGACTCATGTGTTTCGGTTCGAAAGATGCCGTGCAGGGTAGGGTATATTTAGAAGTGAAGTTGGTTGCCGTAGTTCTCAACAGTTTAATTTACATACGAAAGGTAGGACTTCAGCTTCTTTTCGAGGTCATATATAGATATCCATGGCCTGCAATGATTACTTAACGTGCTTTGGGCTGCATCTTTCTCTGTTGTACCAGGCTTCACGCCTCCACTGCTCCTAGATGCCGCCACTCTGACAGGTTCTGTGCATCCAGCGATTACCCGATATTTTATACCTATCAGGTCGTCCGTCCGCTTTGGGTCATCCTGTGCTCCTTTTGCCTAAAAGTGGTCGCCACTCGAGGACTTTTCTTCCCTACACTTTGAAGCGAGGCGACCGTCTTAGTCATCAGAACAACATAGCAACGCATGTACGTTCGAGCTGAGATAGCATTTCAGTCGTGTTTGTGCTTGTATGTGACTGTCTATTGGCTGCGACTGCTTAACATCAGGTGATTTGCATGCTCGTTTGCTACTCTTCTCACAAAAAAAAAGAAATACTTACTAAGTCTATCAACTAACTCGACTAACGCCATCACATATTACGTAATACCATATTTAAAATCCCAACAATTATACCATTCTTTTTGAAGACTACAAAAAAATCATTGTTGGACTGTTACCAAGAATAACTGAAACGGTTAACAACAAACTAAGTAAAGACGTTAGACAAGCTTCCCAGACTAATTGGACAAACTTCAAATTACCCGATTCGTTAATTTGAAAGCACGAAGCATTTTTTCTCACGGTCTTCACAAAGGTACATTAGCAAAATGTTTTAACGTTGAACAGGAATGAGAATAGAATGCATCTACGACAATATGATAAATGAAAAAACGGTGATAGCCTAATGGTGAGAATTTGGTCTGTCACGGGAATCCGACTTTTAATTTGTAGCTTAGAAATTACTTAATTTGCTTTAGAGCTAATGGAAAACATAATGATAAAATATATGTGCCTATGAGAAAGCTGTAAAGTTCTAGAAGATATGTGAAGCCTGGCAATATGTTTTTGGCACTGCACTATGGCCTAATTGCCTATAGAATGACCCTTTTCTTTCTAGAGTGGTGGCTTGCACGTTATTTTTGTACTGTACGCAGAAAAACTCAGCACTCCTTTCAATTATTCCCTTATTTGAAAGGAGCGCTGAGTCTTTCCGCGGTTTTTTCTCTCGAATAACAACCTTAGCCAACAGGGCGCTCAAAGCCGATGAACTGTTTTATAATGTAACGATTACATCCATTAAGTATATTTTATTACCTTATTACGAATTAAAATTTGAATTTGAAATAAAAATTAAATTACAAATCTTGTGATAAATAGAAAGAGTAGCTCTAATTCTGCACTCTATTTGGAATTACCACTCAATGTTAGAAGTTTTGAACTGTTTGCCGTTGAGGTGTTAAGCTACCGTTCTATGAGTTAATAAATCACAACGTCAATGAATGGTGAGTGGTCGGTAATTATAGAAATTAAGGTTAAGTAACGATTAACCGCATCCTTTGTTCTTGGCGGAAGAACGTGGGACTGGCGCGTGAACGTTTAGTAACGTAATTATTCATCTCATAATGAAGTCCTTGTAGTGACCGACCTTATCATTTGACGACAGTAAAGTATTTTAAAAGGTTTTGAGGTTATATAGCTAAATGGCTAAAAACCCCTATTCGACATGTCCGTCCGTCTTTTTGTCACAGCTCTTACTCATAAGCTATTAGCATTACATAGATAAAATACAATGTTGAGTGAAATGGCTAAATATTAGTTAATCAGGGGTGGCACTTTGTACAAGTTGAGTGAAATTACGACGAAGGATGAAAAAAAACACTGTGTATGCGTAGAGGTGTACGTGAGATCCCATTAGACAGTATGTTTTTACTTAGATATAGCAAAAGTGATGTGTATAAAATACCTCAATGTTTTATCTAGTTTTGAGATATGGTATATTTTCGAAAACTTTACTCAAACTATGGAATCCTTTACTACGACTGGTCTGATATGCACTAGACTTTTTTTAAATAATGTTCAAGTTTTTTAATTCAATATGTATATGGCTGAGTCAAAATTTTAGCACTATACTTACTTCTATTACTTTTATTTTGTATCCATATAAAAATTAACCATTGATTTTATTTAAACTTGTTGGTTTTTTCTAAGTTTATAAAAAAGTAAACAAAAAGGCGATTTGAAGTATTTTAATTATATTCCATACAAATTTAAAGCTTAACCATAAGCTAATTACATACAAAAGAATCTGTTTAATTTTATAAGAAATACAAAAATCCAACCCATTTGACACTCAATAAAAAAGTAATTTATTTCCCTATACATTGTTAAAAATTCCCAAGTCATATTTCAAATTGTTAATAATGAGCTTGGTGCCTGACGGTTCGAGATCGCGCTAAGACTTCGATCTAAAGAGGCTGCATTTGCATAAAATCATTAGTAAGCACAATGCTGTGCGGGCAGGGACACGGGGCGAGAGACACCTTACAACATACCTTGTAAACATTTCACCTGTAACGACAATCATATTAAAGCAATATACATTACTGTTTTAAACAACTCTAGAAAAAATCTCTTAAGTATTAACCATCAATGTATGCAACTTGATGTAAAGGTGAATATTGCACATCATTTAGTCAGAAAAACATGGACGGGTCCGCGAGCTGCTTCTCGAATATGATTTATCATCGTTCATTAGGCGAGTTTGTCCGCAGCGACAACAGATGGAGCTGATAGCACTTGGCAGGGTGGCCCTCATGTTATTATTTTTATTCCCAGTTTTTGAAGAATAATACTTGAGGAATGCATCCTTTAATGAACTACCCTTTTTGGTTGCTGTGATGAATAGAATTAATGTCCTTTTCTATTGTCGATAGGTGACATTTTCGTGCTCGTGTATTTTGACTTGTATTGATGCGAAGTTCGACACTAAAGGAGTGGGTTCTCAGAAAGATCTCAAGATGAACGAACCGGCATCATTATTAATGGTGACATCGCTTGAGCGTCATTTAAGAGGTGATTTTTCATTAATCGTTAACAGCTGGATTTTAAAAGTAACTTAGGGATCTTTGACGATAAATTAATCAAATAAAAAGCTCTAATGGATTAAAAAAACATATAATAAATAATGATAACCTTCATATCCTTGAACAACAGATATTACGGTGTCCTTAAGTGAATATTTAAATTGTGACGAATGTTGTTAATGTGTTTTTGTGCTTATCATATAAAATTTATATAAAAATAACGTGAAAAGGAGAGGCAACCCTGATTACAAAGCTAGTAATAAACATTTTCATAGTCATTGTGAATGCGCCCGCTAAATCCGCTTACCACTTAAATCTCGCTGCTCGCTGGACAAACAGACAATTCTTAAAACTGCATCTTTAACACTGACGTTGGTCGTGTTTGGAACGTAATTAAAGGCCCGTCGTGAATTTGCATTCGTTTCTGAGAGTTCGTAGCGCAAATCAAAAAAAGAGCTTTGTTAATTAGCATATTGTATTTTGAAATGTGACGGTTGGCGTGTGGAGATTCATGCCGCTCAGCGGTAGGCCACTGTCAAGATTTTTATGAGCCCCACCGTATGGATATGTCCGATCCGATTTAATATCGCGTTTATTGTCAACAAGTTATCGATTGTATAATTTGTTGAGTACCCGTATGCGTTGCTTTTTTCATTTGCTTTTTTTTTCTTTGGCTATGCGCATTTGCTTTTTTGTGGATGATATACTACAGTTAGACCTACGATTGAGCATTATGTTTAATATTCTGATTTAATGAGATTGCAATTACAAACACGTTATTATTTAATATTTTCAAAACAGTATCTTATAGTTACACTTAAGTATTTGGTTTCAACTTACATTGCAAACGTAGTCCGTTGTGATCAACTTGTTGGATTTTGGACTTGTTTGGTGACGGATGTCAGTGGATACGGAAAACACTTTAAATAAGTAAATTACATTCTTTTCCTATATTTTCCTATATTTAGTATTAGAATAATGAGATGCACTAAAGAGACGCACTAAAATTTTAAACGTTTATGAGTACTTCAGTCTACGAATAGGATAAAATGAAGAACATAATACGACAAGAAAGAAGGAATGCGCACTATGAGATATTTGTCTATCTCTTGAATTAATAGTACTATTTCTTGCAAGTCGAACACTGACTACATTTACCCAGTCACCTCAATTCGCCACATCCACACTATCCCAAAGCTTGAAAGCAATCGTGATAGCTTCAGTTTTGTGTCTCTGTTTTAATTAATTTGGATCACGAAGTCGCCACTTCGGGCGTCACGACACGATGCTACGCGGGCCTGAGTGACACACTTCAAAATGTCACCAAATAGGCTTTGGGGTTATCGGCGATCGCTACTGGTTGCCTTGTCCCTACCCTTCGACTGTCATTGCTTGTATCATTATTCTACATGCAAGGATTTAAATTGAGTATGCTTTGTATTGATTTTTTTGAAAGTGTCTTTTTACAACTTTCTCTAGATGTACTATCGTAATATCATAAAAAATATTATCATCTGATAAAGAGAACATTTTTAGTAATATATGTTTTTTTGCCTTAATTTATATTTCTTTTTGAAAAAGGCATGCAAATTAGTATTTTATTATTATTCAAGATTATAATAACTATTTGCTTAAAATTATTAATTACTTTATTTGCACTTCTTAGTCCAAACTCTTCTGATAATTCAATTTACCCGAGAAAAGGTTACATTGATTCGCACGTTTGGTTTGACCTTTTAATAATGTTTCCTAATGTAATTCGACGAATAAGCACAAACAATGTTATTGGTGTACATGACCAAAGTTAATTAAGCATATCGTGTTCGGAATAAATTTTATTGTTGGCAATTTTTTTATTATATTGCAAAGTATTGATAATATTCTTGTAAACCACAATCAAATCCTTCACAATGTGGAATTTAGGCTATCACACGATCGGTGCACGGCTTTAGTGTGTGATGTCGTAACGTTCCAATTAGGTGCTCATTTGTGTCAGGCGTGCATTGTAAATCTATTCATTGAACGTGAACAATCGACTCATTGTACTTACGCCGTTCATGCTTTAGTTTTGGACATTCACTCGCTCCGTGACACTGTTGTAGATACCTCGTTATTTTATTACATTTTAACTCCCGAGGATCAATAGATTCAATCACACCTCGGTTAGCATAGTACACTCCCATCGAACTAAGCCAGGCGGGGTTGTGCCACACAATGGGCCGAATGCCATAACATCATCAAACAATTTCAAAATCTGATCCTATGCATAACGAATGGAGTTGATAAATAGTTTGAATTAACCGATTTAATGCGGGTCACCCACAGCACGGTGACTTGCCTGAATCGTCTCGTAATGATAATTGAACTGGCAAACACCCAGCTAGGACTATCGCCACGATCTATTGAGAGCCGACGTTGGAAACTCTATGACTTGCGCTATTGTATTTATGATTGTTTCTTTTTTTCTATTTTATTCCTTGTCTTCCGACACAATCTTTAGCGTTCTGATTAGCTTAGAGCTTTACCGCTGTGAATATTGTTTCAATGGAATGCTTGTGAAATTTAATTTAGTCATTCAATATTCTGAGCGCAAGTGCAATTGATTTTCCTCGTCTATAAGGGCAATCTAATTGTAAGCAATTCAAAATATATTTTCTATAAATATCCAATCTACATCTGGCTAAATTGAACTGAAAAGGGTATTTATGTTAAGTATGTAAGATGAAGTGTTTAATCTATTACAAACATGTTATAATTTAATCAGTAAAGACGCACGCAATCCACCTGATATAAAGACATACCAGCCGTTTTTAGACATTGATTAAGAATTCCATAGATAACAAGAACCTTACTTGGAATGGATGAGCTCAAAAAGTGAAACTGTATTACTATACCCTTGAAACAAGAATACAGGAGTATTACATTACTGCTATACGACAGATAAGAAACGGGCATGCAGGCCACCTGATGTAAAGTGGTCACTGCAGCCAATGGACAACCACGTCCAATCTCAAATGGAACAGAAGTTCTATTTAAGGATGGACGTGGATGCGATTCTACTCTTGAGGACTAACATGGTCGCCGCCAATAATTTGTATTCGGCAATCACACTTCACTAACCGAAACACAATACATGAAGAACATGTTACTTTATGGAGGGTTATGAGTTATGAGTGCCGTCTCGGACAAGTTCTAACGGCTCTACCACCTTTAAAAATGAGTGTAGAGGCGATGCGGCTGCAGAAAATAGAAGTTTTCCACCACCGTTAACAGCTATAACAGTTTGCTTAAGTTGAATGTAATAAAAAGTGTCTATTCATTATAAAAACAAAACATTAATTCTAATCGATTATTTTTTCCCAAAACAAACCAACTGGTCATTCGTAGGCATACAAGTTTGACAAGACAGCTTTTTGTTGTTCATTGTTCGAAACTAAGCCTTTGATTAAGTTTTCATAATAAAGTGAAACAATGAGGTATATTTTAATATAGATTAACAAGCGATGACTTGACACCCGCGCCTTATATCTGAACAAGTTCGGATGGTTTAAAACTGTAGTCGTTATATCTTCTGGTGACTCGCAATTCAATCAATTTTCAACCTTATTATTTTGGGTCAAGGACTTTTCAACGCGATTTACTGAAATGAACAACTCTCGTCTTCTAACGTTGTCTATTTTATTGTTGTCATACGAACTTAAGCTTTATTCTTTAAAATATAGAGTCTACAATATAAAGTATATCAATACAGGTAAACTTCGGATAAATTTTATAGATATGCAGCGCATTAGAATTAGTTCGAAATGTTTTAATATGTATTAGAGTCAGCCTTTTTACGTTATTGGTTATTGGTTCTTCGTCATTGTTAGGATATGCTAATCCTGTAACACATATTTGTTTATCCTTAGCAAATGGACTCAAACTGATAACAGTGTTGAATAAAGAAGATTTTTTTCCATATTTTCAAAATTACTTTTCTCCTATTTTTGTTTTTTTTCTTTAAAATTTATTGTCTGGAAAGTGCCTTTATTCGAATAATAGCCTTTGCCTGTGGCTTTGATTGATATACATACAAGAACCGATATCATTTTACAAACTATCAACCCAGATTTTAAGCTCATTAAAAGTAGAATTTACAAATTTTCTTTCTTAGAGCTCACTTACGCTATATAAAGTACCAATTTGCAAAATTTCATGCTTCTAAGTTCAACGGTTTCAGCTGTTCTTTGATACCTGGGTCTGTTAGTCACCCAATCCTTTTATATATATGTATATACTGAGATAAGTTTACCTATTTTGATGTATCTTCAATTTTAATTGGGTGCGATAAGAAATATTCTATTGTATTATAAGATTAATTACAAGATTAGTAATCGTTGTTTATATTATCAGTATGAAATTAATTGACAATTTACAGGTTTAATTTAGAGGTAATCGCTGTGATCTTTGCATTCAAACTTGTATTTGCTTTTAGTATCACGGCTATATCTAACGTAATCCTAAAGTTATTTACGTAAAAGTTCATAGTAATCACAAATTTCTGTGTAATAAATGTACGATGGGGCTTGAATAGATGTTGGGGCAGAAAGACCCTCGAGTGGCGCCCACGATTGGGCAAAAGGAATACAGGGCGTCCTCTAAACAGGTAAACTAACGACTTGATGAAGATGGTGGGAAACCGCTGGAGGCAGAGGGCACAGAACTGGTCTGAGTGGCGGCTTCTAGAGGAGGCTTAAGTCCATCAGCGGACACATAAATGCTGATGGATGGTTTGGATGAATGAATGAATATAAATATAAGTTTATTTTTTAAGTACTTTTTAACTTAACAGGTGGTGAAGCTATAGTTCGATCGGGGTACCACCGCTGTCTTAATAATCCGTTTAGCAGTTTATCTGTTTCGCTTGGAAACGTCCGGTTGCCAGTTACACCCATATTCGAGGTGACCATCTTAGTTCTCAGGATTAGAAACGCATTTACGGACGACCTCATTACTTCAATAACTCCAGTTTGAGGTTTGATGCGACAGTCTGTCTGAATGCTTGTGTGCTCATTAAAAAAGAAGGTACAGACCATTTTTTCTGTCTATAGTTTCTATCTTAGTTAAAGTTTGGCACGTCACTATAAAACGCTTTCCTTTCCATGCGTTTTTCGCAGCTTTGGATAGATCTTTAAGATACATAATAAGTTATTACTAATACATGTCACTACTTAGCTACATGCGCACGTCGCCCATCACTCATTGTGATATATGTGTACGTTTAATTTCTTCAAGCGACCAATAAAATCGTCCAATAAATCCCTGAGCTTCTCATTGTTGGTGCGTTGTGTTTTGGGTCTTTTACGACCCTACAGATTGTTTCGGTTTTCATATGACGACAGTTTTATGCGACAGTCCTCTGTTTTTCTTCGATATTAATATCGGAGGTTTTAAGATCAAGACCAACATGACTAATAATGCGATGTGTGGAGGTTTTCTGAATGATTGATATCTCACAAGTTATTCAATCTTCCAGGTTTTGTATTATTAGCAATGAAAATACGAATTCAATGAAGTTTTGACTATCATTTCTTTGACGCTTCTATATTAACTTTTTGATTCTCGAAAATACGAATAATATAATAATGATTTATTAATTAGACCCAACTACAAACATAAATTGATCTAAAATGATCAACAATGGATATTTTGCAGGACTAGATTAAAACTATCTGTAGTTTAAAATTGCATTAATAGTGAAACACTTAATTCATTTTTTATTTTCAGAATTAGACCGACGTACCATAAATTCTATAATAATACTCAAATGCATAATATTTACCCATTGTGAGTTTATAGTAAAGTCCTTTATCTCCACGTGATAGGCCTGGCAAAATGGAACAAGTCAAATCGAAGTTAATATAGTTTGCAGTTTTAAATAATAAAATTGTCATAAATTATTGTCTATTTAGGATACTTCACGTTTCATCATATAGACTAAAGAGCTGTACATAAGACATACATTAAAAAAAACGGCTAATCTTTCCCCGGCTATTTACAAGATTAACACCTACATTTTTTTAAAAACGATATTTATTTATAATCTGCGAAAGTGAGTCTAGAATTCATTAAAACACTATCTAGTTCAGTTCAGGAGCTCTTAGAGCCACTTTTCGGCTTCATCATCAGACATCCCTTCTACAATATGTATTATAACATTATCTTCTAGTTTCAAACTATGTTTAAAATTTCGAGTATCTAGTTTATCTGTAGATTACTTTAAAAGCGATTGCAGTCTTCATACCAAACAAGGATGTAAAGACAGTTTATAAATATGTAGTAAAAAGAGTAATACTCAATTTAATAAATTTACTGGTACATGCCGTTCCCATATTAAGCTCAGTACGAGTGTTTAGAGTTTGTTAACATCGTATTGACATCAGCGTCGGTCGTGCAGAGAAAGTTGCGTTGTTAATACGTAACCTGTGACCCTAGCTGTTGGTCGAAGGTACTATCTACAGAGACATAACATATGTTTATATCGTACGTAATAACAATTAATAATTTAACTAATAAACAACTACATTTTATTATTTAACGGGTATTCACGGTTAACGCTTTTTAGGTGCCGATATTTCGAACCAGCTGCATGGTCACGGCGAAACAAACTGTTCGCCGTTTTCGAACGGGATTCACTCGACCACGAGCCGTACAATTGGGTCGAAATGTTCGAAATATAATCCAAAACTACAAAATATTGTCCTGTATTCACACAAAACGTTCAAATTATACTTACTTATTTGTAGAGGAATCGAAATGAAATGAACAATAAATGTTAAGTAGACATTACTGGAATACAACAGTAAAAACCGCACTGAAATCAGTTAGTCCATTTTCGTGATTAGCACACATAAACACACAAATAGACAAACAGATAAACAGACGAACAAACAAAAAATCGAATAACTATTGTTTTTGCGTCCATAAAGGCCCTTGATAATAGTCTTCCTCATAAATACTCCATATGATCTGTTACAATTTGACTATTTGTGTATATTATGCGTAATCAATCAAGTTTTGTTAATAAATTATACTAAGAGCACCTACCTTACTTAAAAGTTTAACTATGGATAATAATATTATTTTATCGTGACTCTTACGAGATGAGTCTTTGTTGGTGGTCTGAGAACAAATAGAGGTAGATACCTCAAATGTATAAGCCATTTTAATTACTATACCTTTTCTTAAGGATTTCACTTGAACACGTCGGCATAAAATAAACATTAATGTTGGAATTGTCCAGCGACTTACAACGGCCATTGGATCACAATAAAGGTTTCGAAATAAAAATAATTCCCACCTACATTTTTAATAAGTAGTGTTTAAGTGTCGTTAATAAAACAAATTGTATATTTGTACGACTTGACCATGACGCGCTGTTTTATCAAATTTCAATCTTATGGCTTTAGCAATACGTGTCATGTAATACGTCTTTGTGAAATGATCAAGCTGCAGTTGCAGGGACCGTGGATACAAAATAAAAATAACAATGTCATATAGTGGAGGTGCTATAGCTTGCTTACGTTTGGAAATCGTTAGCGACGCCTACCCATTTTATAAGGTTTAGGAATCAACTAGAACTTACAAGATGCATTTTATTCTTAAGACAATCTAGAATACAACCTATCCTCTTCACGTAGATGTTTTACAAGATATCTAAGAAACGAAACCAGGAGGCGACAAGCTATTGTTCCTGAGAACTAAATTAGCTACTGCTGCTGATAACAGCAACAGTCTTTTAATTAATTATAGATTAAATATAGACATATAGTAATAGGCATTCATAGACAATTAATAACAGAAATTTGCTACATTGTTCAAATTTAAGAAATATTAGTAATTATTGCTTAGCTAAAACTAAAAATATAGGTATTACTAGGCAACAATAGGCACATGTCTAGCAATGCGCTTATAATTTTGAATAATAACTGGATTTTAAACGAGATAAGGTCTGCAGTGAAAATTTTAGTATAAACTAGCGTTACCCTGCGGCTTTGTTCACAAAATATATGCATTACGCGCCTGGTGTAAGTTGCACAGTAATACGTAATTTAAAAAAGTAAAACTTTCATTTTAATTAAATTTACTTTTGATCACTGCTTAAATATTACATAAAATAGAGTGATAATAAATATCTTGTAACGAGATAAGAGGCACAGGCAGTTTGTGAACAAAATTTTAGGCATCAAATTTTGTTCAAAGTATGCACAAATCTGCTGATTTAATGAGTACTTTTGGTGTGAAAGAAAATTAAAAAAAATAATAAGCGAACAATGTTTCACTTTTTATAATAGCAAGAATAAAGATGTGTAAAATTTATTTACATCTGTATTTCTACTTTTTATTGCCCAGTTCTAAACGTTTCTAACCCAACAACCCCATATCTCGAAGACGCTTAAGGTGCCCTTACTTATCCGAGACACCACACCCCTTATGCACTTAATGTACAAAATATTGTAATGTTATTATTATTTCATATGATAACCGAAGCTGCCTCTTCAATACATATTATTGTAAAAATGTAACAACACTGACGGTGTGTGCTTGTAAATCAAAAATAATTAGTTTTTTTTCACTTGTTATATAGTTGTAATGCCATTTTTATCCTACTGGCCACGGCTCACCTTACATCTGAGGAGAGCCTGAAATATTCTTCATCAAGTTGCTCGAATACTTATTATAATTAATAATTTACCAATACCTTGACCAATTTACCAAATCTTTTAAAATAGTTAATAGTTTAAACTTTATTTAATTTTTTACGTTAGCTAATTGTTTTTATTCAATCAACAATAATCAATTTGTAATAATATGGCAAAACGGAAAAGTTTGTATATTTTGATGTTCAAACTTTTTGTTACTCAAATTTTATAACTCGAATCAAAACTATTTAAAGAGATAATTTACATTCCAAATGCACGATATAACTTTATATTGACTTGTAAATATTTACTCTTTTTGAAACCACAAACAGAAACACGGTATAAGCTAGTGTAGGATAAAATCATTTCAATGGCTTTGGGTGCATCGAAATAATCTCAAGAGATACATCCTCTGATTATTATTATAATTTTACCCTCGATGCTTTATTGGTTAATTTGAGAGGTGTAATGCCACATATCTTGATTTGATCAGCGATACGTCGGGATGTTATGAATGGGAAAGAAAAATAAAACTGTTTCGAGTAATCTACATAAGGGAGCTGTAAATAAGAAACGATTGAATAAGTTACTTTTACAAATTTGTCGTTTGTGTTACATGCCATTCGGTTTATATGGGTATTTTATTTAGTTATAGTGATCATCCTCGTGGCGTAGCGGCCACCGTGCTTGTCTGCAATGGGTTCGGGTTCGATCGCCGGTCTAAAAGAGATCTCTATGATAAATTTGGATTTCTGTTCTATGTCTGGGTGTTTGTGTAAATACCGTTGAGTATGTTTATGGAATTCACAACACAAGCAAACCTAGTCTATAACAGTGAGTGTAAAAACATTATTAAAATTGTTACTTTATGAAAACTTTATGAAAAATTGAACTCTTATCATTTCGTCTCATTTGTCTATTTTATTAAATAAAGTATTTGTCAATTATAGCCATTTTACTTGAAGGCCAT
>DWON01005502.1:0-14856 GCA_018251015.1 Phocides pigmalion okeechobee
GCCACCGGGGGGGGTTTTAGTGCGGTAAAAATCCCACATAACCCTACGTCGCTCCCACGACAACGGGTACCTTTTGATGGTTTCCCCCTCGTAAACAAAAAAAAAAAAGGTATAAATTGGCAAAACATATATAAAACTAATGATTAAACTTTCGTAACGAGCAAAGAATTGCATTAATGCGAACCGTCTACCTAATAACTCTGCTATAACTACTTATGAGTCCTTCGTGCTGACTCCTCACCTGCTATATCAAGCGGAAGAATCGCAGATACCATCCTTACACATTAACCAACCAACCCTACGTAATCATCACTGATATGCAGAAAAGTACAAAAAGTATCATCGTCAATGTTTCATCCAAAGCTTAGCAAATGGCGCCACCAGTATCATAGGTAAAAAAGACAAATAAAGTTATTATTTTTAACATGTAACGGGGACTCACGATTAACTGTTTTCTAATTGCCAATATTTCGAACCAGCGGCCACAGAAAAACTCGAGGTAATAGTAAAATATTAATATATTGCATGATAATGTTTTAATCACAAGGATACGTATTATTTTTAAGATACTGATACGATCTGGTGGGATAAAATACGTTAATCTGCCATTTGTTTAACACGTCGCGTACAAAAAAATTAATGGTGATTATCACTGAATTAATATGATAAAATAACTTTAAATAAAATATTAATAATGCAATTAACAACGATAGTACCTATTTTAAAATCTGTACTACCCTCATGTACTGACGACTGATTCGCAAAGTTCATATTATATGAAAATGATTAAATCTGTACTTTTCTATAAATCTATGGCAAATACATACTTCTAATGTACCTCGCTATGAATTGAATACGTAATTATGGTAAACAACCGACTAGATAAAATGTTAAACTATGGACACTTCTAATTGGATATGTAAGTGAATGATATTTAAATAAAGTGCATTATAAACTAGCGACAGCTACTTTATAGAATAATGACTAAGACTATATTACATAACGATATAATTAAAACCTGTAAAGTAACGTCATTGCATCTAAATTTGATGATGCCACCGTGAGATACTTTTAATATTGTAGAGTTGAATAAGTGACGACGTGGAGTAAAATAAAATTTGTTACCAAGTTCTAAATTATGAACTAAACCTTACAAGAAGTCTTACCTACTTCCATAATTTACTTTAAACAACGAGTCCCTAGTCATAAAGCTCAATGTTAGTAATTGAATTTTTATTCAATTATTACTGTGCAAGATTTGTTCGCTTTCAACACTATTTTAACGGTATTAAGATATCTAAGCAAAATTCATACTGGTACTTTGTCTATAGGTAATTTTTTTAAATATATGCAAATGAAACATTTTTCAATCAACTCTTGGTATAATTTGCCATTACAAACGTACCTAGTTTTTTTCTTAATGATAAATTCTTACTATCTGACTTTTCATCATAACATGTATCTTTGGTCCCAGGGCAGCAATTATTGTAACTCATTTGGCATTTTGAATTTCGTATCGTTACCGTTATAAATCCTTACAATTTAATTAACAAGTGCAAAAACTTCGTTTTATACAAAAATCTACGCTTTATTTACTCACGATGGCACCATCCTTCCCACTTTTTCATACAACTAATTAAACTAGTTAAATATTGAAATTATAATGAAGATTTATTTCTTGCGCACATGGGGCGTTCTTTTAGGGCCGGCATTGCATCGGTAACCCCTTTGTTGCTGCAAACGTCTACACACGACAGTGGCCAGACACTCACTCCGACTGTAGTATAAAAACAAAAACGTATATATATAATAAAAGAGAATAAATTGAAGCGGCAGATAATTTTTAAGTTTCAACATCAGTTTGACGAACACATGGCTGAATAGTGTTAACCAATATGTGAAATTTAAAGTATGGCAGTAACTTGAAGACTATTAACATAGCCATAAAGCACCAACATGCTAATAGCTATCACTTACATAGGAACGTCATGCATTCGTCAATATGAACAGCTTGCTTATTCATAAATTAATCTTATTTAAAACATTGATGTCCTGATACAGCAGTATCACTTATTGTTCTATGTTTACAATATTCGACCAACTTCGACCTTTAACCCGCATGAATAAAGTTCAAAATTGCTACTTAATTGATCACCACCAAGCGTTGTACAATCGTCCCATTAAAGCCAAAGTTCCTGAATAAAGTAACATTATCATTTCAGGTACTAAATATTTAATGTAACATACTGATTAATGTAGTTATAACTGTATTTACCAGAATACAATTGAACAACAGTAAGTCCTAATGACTTCTAAACTTCGTTGTATTTTCACACTAACATACGGAATGTTTTCACGTCCCTTGAATGTTGTGTCAGTCATTATCAAATATGTAACTAGTGTAAATAAAATAACTTCTAATATTAGCAAAATATATACATTCAGTATATTGACAATATATACGCGAACCTCAATCACAGAATAAACAAATATATTATAATAGGCGTAATAATAATATAAAAATGCCTCATAATAAACCGGTGCCTTTAAAGTAGTTTAAAAAATGGATTTTATGACTAGAATCAAAATGCATAATTATTGTGAACTTAAAAGCACAAAATAAATAGGTACAAAAGTACATTCAATTAATTATTATTAGGTTTTGTAATACAATGTGCATCCCTCTGATAACTAATGTCTTCAATGGCACACCTTACAAAGTTATATCCATACTGCTCAAATTGCAGATTTACATGCACATATGTTTATGTAATTATGGTATAAATGTATAATTACATAACAAAATATGGTAAGACTAAAATACCTTCCTCTTTTGCATAAAAAGAATCATTCTACTGCTTTATAACAATACACTGTTTGTATATTTCATGGCATGCACTTTTATTCCTATTTATTTTATAAATTAGGTGTAAGTAATAAGCAACAAGCATGATATGAGTTTGGCAACAATGTCTTTTAGATAATTCTTAATAATAATAATAATAATATAATCCATTATATTTTAAATGTACAACAATTTTATTTTTTAGAACTCGAATTTTAATCTTAATATACTTTTGACAGTATTGGATTTCCCATAGCCATATAATAGCATGCTCAATGAAGTTACATATTATTGCTTATTACTTTACACTTGAACATTCAAATTGAATTTTCCTCCAACTTGGGCAGAAAAATAGTTACAATCACAAGCTACATTATGTTACATTTCTCGCGTCCACCTGCTGATGTCTCCCCACCTTCTTTCACCACTTTGTCCTTTTTCTTCTTACCTTTACCATCAACTTGAAGAGACACATTTCTGTTCTTCTCCATGTTGAGAAGTTCCTAAAATATAAATATAGAATGTGATTAAAGCCAAAGAAAATTATGATTTAAGCATAAAAAAAACTGCTGAAAACTATGTAGTTATCAGTGTAGTATGTATATTTCTCTCTCTAATATATGTTTGTACACAAAGTTGTGACACAATCAAACCCATCGTAATGTTATTCGCGACAATTCTGTCCTACTATAGTCAAGTAACAAAACGCATCACCATGATAATTCTTAAGTCACATCGTCACGACTCGCAATAGATTGCTTTGTGATTGCATGGACTAGCAATGCATACGCAACACAATAAATACGCAGTATATGTCTTTGTCAAAAGCCAACTTGTATATTTGCAGCGATTAAATCACCATGTAGAAATTGATTAATAAGTTTCTATTTACAATAGAACTCGATGGCACGGAGAGACTATCAATACGATTCACTCGACATTAGAAACAGTCCCTTAAGCTGTTATATTCAAATTTCTAGTTATATAATCTTATGTATGAAATAGGCTTATCAACTATATTCTGTAGTTAATGAATTCATTTTGTTTTATATTAATTTTAATTGTAACATACTGTTAAATTTTTTAATTGTATTTCTGTTGTACAAGCTAAAACATAATTAACTAAAAAGCTTATACATGCAACTGAAAAATCAGTTTTCATAAGTACCTTAAAGGTACTTTTTCATTAATACTTTTTTGGTTATTTAGCAAATTATAAATCCTATTTTGACACAATATTTGTAGTCATTATAGCATGCTTACCTCCATACCAAATGATCCACATACCCGACTTATGCCTAAGATAATTCATCTACAGTAAACAAATAAATAAAAATGTGTTTAATGTTTTTTTTCACCCCTGTCAAACTAATGAAAATCAATAGCAAAATTCAAAAAAGTATTACTTAACAAACATGTAACAACATTGCTCATTTATTATTACATAAAATTATTTATACATATTTTAGTGGCTCTTTAAAATATGGCAAAACTTGCATATTGTAATTTTTGGTTTGCCCGTCTTAGAGATTACTGATCCCTGATCTAGTGTGACAATTTTGAATAAATATAACACATGTTAAAAAAACTTTGAATTGATCTAATACACATCACTTAATTTCAAGTTAATTCTGTTACACCTAGTATACATATATTACATATAAAAGATAAATTAAAACATGATAATAACCTGAAATAGTTGTGTGACATTGTGATTAGTTTTTGCAGAAGTCTCCATGAAGGACACTCCCCAGGTCTGAGCTTGAGCTTGGCCTTCAGCTGCAGACACTTCCCTGATCTCCGGGCTCTCATCACATTTGTTACCTGCCAGCATAACTGGTATATTTGGCAAATCTGCACCTTTTATCTCCTTTATAGTCTGCCATATCGGTTTCAACTCTTCCAAAGACTGTCTACTGCTTACTGAATATACAAGTATAAAAGCATGTCCCTGAAAGTTAAAGATTTGAATTAGCTAACAATAATTTAATTTGCTGCACAATGTAGAACTAAATGGATTATGTTTATAGGCTTACTTTGATCACAGTCTCATTTAATGAAAATACTGACAAATAAAAAGTAACAAGTTATTCTCAATCAATTTATGAAATTAATAAAGTGTAGTTAATTAAAATATTTCTATGCTATGATTATAATGTCTAATCTTATATAATGCTGATTTTCATTAATCTGGCTCTGATAATTCAAATTTTGAAATAAATATTTTTTTTGTTGGTTGGTTGGTTGGTTGGTTTTTGAGAGCAATGATTTGGCCCCATATATTATTTCTTCCTATACAAGTAATGGTATTCCATTCATATAAAAAACTTTTTGAACTATTTTACCAATCTATATTGAATATAAAAAAAGTAAGAAAATTGTACCTAACTTCCCACTAACTGCTATAGTTATTGATTTCCCCATACTAAGCTAATAAAACACTATGTATTACCTTGCTTATTGATAATCTTTGCATGGCTGGAAACTGGTGAGATCCTGTTGTGTCAGTTATTTGTAAAGTGCATATTGTCTTGTTGCTGCTTATCACCTGGAAAAATAACAATTGATATAATACAAAAAAAATTAGATTCTTTTGTTGTGGCTGAGGGTTTATGTGGCAATAATCTTTACTATAATTATTATATTAGTTACCCAATATATAACTTACAAACAGACTGAGTACATAAAATTTCACCTGAATGAATCACCTACATACATGCATTGATATACTTTTATACATACAAAATTGAAATTTCATATAATAATAAGTATATCAAATATATGCTTTTTTATTATTTGGCACAGTAAAACACTTTCTATAGTTTTTTCTTAATTTTCTGTTACATGAAAATGAGACACAAGATAACTAAACAGTAATTTTAGCTGACAAGTGTTCAAAAATTATCTATTGTAATTTCCACTTTACCTAGCTTAATGGCTTATAGACCTGACTGTGACTGATTGAAGAAAATAAAGTGCAGATTAGTCTAAAATCTAATTAACTACAAATATTTATATCACATATTGTTGTTTCTTAAATTTTGTAATGGTATAATTATCAGACTAAGGTTAACTGGATATTGTGTAGTTTTCTAATAAGAATAGCCAAATAATTCATAAATAATTGTTTATATCATGCTACATATAATACGACTGTATTTGTAAACAATAAACGTCTACATATATTTGTTTTTGTATTACTTTACAATCTAAAAATATGGATTATTTAATTACGATATATAAATTATCTGTTTTATCCCACTTCATACTGCACGTACTCAAGGTATTGAAAACTCCAAATTTATAGAAATTAAAATAAATCCGTGTGGATCAACACTTACTTGTCTGTAGGTGTCTTCGATTGTCGGTATGTAAGATTCCCTGAATGTCCCCTTAACAAATCGTAAGACGAGGGAACTTTTTCCAACGCCACCCGCACCAAAAACTACTACACGGTAATCATTACTTTGTTCCGGCATCACTACACTTTTTAAATATCGTTTGGCCAAAATCAATTTTGAAGATTTACATTAACGTGATATTTTACAACATTTTATGTAATTTTATTATGATATGTCTGCAACAATATTAATGTTACAAACCACGACATTTAATAACGATATTTAAAAATTAAACCGTAAAAATACATATTCCTAGGTTTTATTTTACAACGCCCAATCAAAAACCAACATAAATTTTCACCACAGTTGAACACAGACAGACATTGAATCAACGACACGACATCGACATCCACAACAAAAACCACAAGTCGGTCGTCAGTCAGCGCCACTCGCCGCTTGATCTCGTTCTCGATTGCAATTACTCTATCGATACTCTATGTTATTGTTCGCTTTCAAAAAAAAACTTGCAATCGATTCGACATACTTTTCGATCCTAATTACCGATCTATTATATTCACCGTTCAAACCACTACCGCTCAAAGCGTATAGTTATCGGTATAGGCTGTCCTATTCCAATTCTAGATAATTAATAAAACGTTAATTATAAACTTAATAACACACATGGATACAGGACCTTTTAAACAACTAAGTGAAAAAATAAAGAAATTTAACTATTATTCACTTTTTCTTAAATCAGTAATTTAGAAGATTGAATTGAAATTTATTTATAGAATCGAAAAATGAGCGTACTTTGGAGATTACCAAACGAACTCTAACGTCTTCCTGTGTGTTCTTTGTGTCGTGTGTTTTTATTCATACATTCATATATATAAAGATCCAGAATAACTAAAACACAAAATAAATGACAAAATTTAACATAACCCGTATGTTTTTTCCCATAGTGCGAACTACCAAGTAAAATAAAGTGTTTAAAAAGAAATACCTTAAGACTTTAATTATATTTTTTGTAAAATTAATCAGCACTTAAATAATAATAACTTAACGACAAAAGCCGAATAATATGCAAACAATAACATAAAATTCAAATAGCACATGAAATTCAGGTTCATTACAGCTAAAGAATACACTACAGACTGTAAAAAGTTGTTCTTGGAACTAGAATAAGTCGTATATTATCTGTGTGAAATACTCGTAGCATTGCGATCAAGGAAGGATTAGAAAATTACAAAATTACAAATGGCTTCCGTTTGCAACTTTGGGCTGCCTTAATTCACTGTTGGCATGGTATTTTGAAACAAGGTTCGTGGATTCATTTGATTCTTACTTGTCAGCGTAATGTATATAAATGTAATTTTAACGTAATCGATATTTAGATTGGCTGTAATATAATTACAATTAATCATCGGAAACGTGCCGGTTATGTATGCAGTTTTTTTGTATGTTTTTTGTTATATTAAGATTTCCAGTTACTTTTGCCAATTTAACAATATTTTATGATACATTGGAAAATGGTTTGTGGAATAAAAGTTTCATTAAAGTGTACTTCCCCATTGCAGATCAATTACTAGACGAACGTGTTCGATCGAATTATTGAAAAATATTAGTTGTCGTCAATCATGGGCATACAAGATTTACAAACTTTTTTAGAAAATGAAGGAATAGGTGTTGATTTGTTTAGAATCGCTAGAAATCATGCAGGAGGACTGCGCTTGGTACTCGATGCGGAAGGCTGCTTGGACCGCCTTTATGGGGGATACTTTTCAGGTAATTCGCCATTTACAGTTTGTACTGACGTTAATTAAATTGTACCTCGTTAATAACTACATTAAATGAGACCTACCTACAATGTTCTGTGAATATCAAATATAAGTGTTTGTAGTTTAATTTATTTTAGGTATTTAGAGATTAATTTTATGATTTTGGTATTTGATTGCAGACTGGGCTTGTGGTGGTCAATGGGCTCGCTGTGTTCAGTTTTTAACCACCTTGGCACAAGCACTTGCAGAGCATCAAGTATCTCTGTGTGTTTGCTTTAATGGAGCCCATCCTACTCCACCTGCATTGCCTCAACATTGGATTCACACTCAATCCACTTACAGGCAGAGAATTAATTCTGTTAGTATATTGATTTATTTATATGTTTTGATGATAATATTTTCATATAAGTTTCATTTTTGTGTATGCCTTTTTTGGTTGGGATATGAATTATTATTGATAATTTTTTTGGTTGAAATTATATACCTAAATGGTGTAATTTATTATAATTTATATTTAGGTTATAATTTACAACAACAATGTTGTTTTTTTTTAGAAATGTTTATTTATGTTTTAATTTTTAAAGTTTTATTTTCCCATTAATTATAAGTATGCTCTAATTTTAAAACTAAGAGTATTTTCTGTACTTATAACAATTGTTATAGGTATTGCGGCACATTGTGACCAAGGGCACACCTCCTCCAAAAGTCTGGTGGGTTCCTCCAACAGGTCTACATTCCTGCCTGAGAACAGCTTTGAGATATCTCAATATTCCCATTGTAAGTTACAGTCTGAATAAACATGTATGTCTTATTTATTTTCTAGATGTAAAATATAATGTATATTACAGATGGTGTCATCGGATGATCACTGTCAAGAAGTAATTGGATTGTGCCGTGAGAAAACTTATGCAGGACTTGTAGGCTGCTCAGGGGAATATCTGGTTTTTCAACCACCAAGATACTTTAGTTCTTCACAATTGAAACTTACTTACAGAGTAAGAATACAATATAATACAGTTAAAATATGTACATAGTTTTTCTGGTTTTATGTTATTTTTCACATATTGTAGAAAAGAATTCATAGTTACATGCAATAATCTAACTAACCACCAACAGAAATGATCAATTTTTAACTTACCAGTAATTAGTGTTTTTATTTTTTAGTCTTCCCTTGAGACAAAAGAGTACATGGTACATGAACTGACAAAAGTTTTAGATGTACCACAAGATAGACTTTGTCTCATGGCAGCCTTACTTGGGGGTACTATTTTATCTGAACAAAGTCTCATCGACTTTTATAAACGCTTAGGCATGACTCAAAAGAAGGTAACTATATTTTATACATAGTTTGAATATTATAATTCTTCTATGGATGGGTTTTTAATTTTGTATAACTAATTTTCAGCAACAAACACCTCCAGAAACATTGATAAAATCAGTGTGTCAGTTTGTGCGTGATTTACCTTCTTCTGATATTGACGCTGCCTGTATTGAGATATTTGGTGACCTTAATGATCTCCGTGCTGCCAAACTAAAGCAAGCTGTAAAGTATTACCTAAATGGCACCAAAGATGGATTTCTCAAATATAGAACTGCAAGTGGTAAATTTAAACGAATATTTCTTTCTAATATTCATAACCAAAGCTTCAAAACTCTTATAACACTTGTTTATGATTGCAGGCCGTCGCCCCAGGCATAATAAAAAGAATCAGAAGCCAGAACTTAGCCCACAGTCTACTTCTGCAGATTTGGACACCTCCAAATTAGCTACAGAATCGTCAGAACATGAGGTTTCTAATTTATTAAAAACATTTTCATAAAACTACAGCTATGGTCATCCACGCCTTTTACATGTCAATCTATCAAAACAAATTGGCAATAACTACTTGCATGTATGCTAGCAATTGTTTTAAACACAATTCCATAAACAATGAGTGCTATTTTATTTATTTCTGTTTTTGTCATTCCCTTTTGTTTTATTTGTGTTCAATTATGTCAATATTAGTCAACATTTTTCATAATTTACTTAGGTTTTGGGTTGATTTGGTCTTTTCATTTTATTTCATTACCCTATGCACTTGGAATTGTTGAAAAAATTTGGTAATAAATAACTTACAGCAAAAAGGCTTGGAGGATTACAAATTGGCTACGGCAAATGCATCAATTAATGCCGACTTTAGCATGGAAGAGCAGTCTCATGACATGAGTCACAGCCTCGCGGCGATGTCGCTGGACGGCGGTGACACGGCGGCACCCAGACAGTCGGCTAAACCTTCAGATAAAATTGAGAAACCTACATTTAAAGAGGTCTGATTATTATACACTATATTTTGATGCAAAATGTTATGATGAGTGGAATTTTAACTCATTCCTGGCTTAACATAAACAGAAACTTTGATGCTAACATAACTTGAATTATCGCTATTCCCACTGGTGTTGATTAGGCTTTCATAGATTATGTAACATGGCTTTTACTATAAATCTTGTAAATATACTAAGAGTACATATGGTAACAGTAGCTCATTTATATTCGAGACTTATTAGATGAACACTTGGACTGCGGCGATCATATATAACATGGGAGGTGCCACTAAACGGGCGCAGTATTCTTTAGACTCAAAATGCGCTGCCAATCGACTGAAATATTGTATTTTTTAGCATCCGTGCAGCATTTATGAATACATAGACGTTTCCGCCCGCTGTCTTATAGCGCTGACGTAAATACAGCACTTGTGTTCGCCCGTAATCTACACATATTTATACGAACACGTACACAATACGTACACGAGAGATGTGTACAAACAATGCGCTTGCATTACAACAATACACAACCGTGGTGTACACCGCAGCGAAGTGCTAATATTAAAAATTAATGATGCTGAAACAGTCTAGAATGTGTTTGTTTTTCATTTCGAATTATTTTACATCATCTCTTTTCTTGAATACTAATCCTTTTCAATATGAATAATGTATGTATCAAATTACTTTTGTGGGCCTATATAAGAGAATATAAATAATAAACAAAAATATATCATTGGACGTACTGATTCCAGGGCATTCAAAGCACAAGTGCTAAGCAAGTCCACAGTGACGACAACTGCCCTCCCGCACCTGCAGAGGTACTGCGCACTTGCGCGGAGAGACACGCTCGTGGCCTCATGCATCCTCAGATGCTCTCCATCCTCACGCACCGTCAGGTCTCTTTGCCTGTTTTGATGGAAGACGACAACCACCGCGAGATACCATCCATTCATCATTTCTTCAGACCTATCAGACAAAATGTGTATGCTATTCTGTATAATATGCATCATCATCGTTTTATGTCTCAAAGAGCAAAAGGTAATCATATATTCAATTGTAACATGTTTTATTTTTTAAGTCACTGTGTACAACTGTACTACAAAATGACACTAGTAAACACTAAGTAAAATGATGAAAGGGTTTTTTTTTCCACATTTTTTGTCATGCTAACATTAAGCCTATCCTTTGTCAAATAATTAGTATTCTCGCTTTAAAAAGACTTGCTTTATGAATTATGTCATACATCATATTATACCTATCATTAAACCTCTTCAAATATGTTTTATGTCGGCCCACAGTACCAGTAGCTTTTATAAATGTTACATATGCATATTATACCAATAACAACTCAATAAAATTTACTTGATTATTTGATATTAATTTGAATTTCAGAAGAAGGAGCGTCTAGTTCATCATTCAGTCATGACCGCCCTTGCACAGTTCAAATTGCCGAATGGATTTTTTCTCGCATAAATCCTGGAAAGAGTCCTGAAATTGTGCCGGGAGTGATGCTTGATTGGCCTGTGCCAACAGTACAAAGACTCTGGTTTGGGTGAGATATCAATTAAACTAATATAAATAAGTGTCGGTTACTAACAAACAATTGCTATTACAGGAACATATATTCTTGATGTAATCTGTTTATTTGTAGAGTTATTTTGTATTAAACAAAAAAAAATAAGGAAATATGTATGTGCCAAAAACATCTAAATAAATTCATCAAAATATACTAATTAAAGCTTAAAGATAATTTTAAACAACCTTAAAATAAACACTAAAAAATTTAAATCAACATTGAAACTAGAAAGAAAAAATAAACTGTTATATATAATACCATATAGATAAATGAGTAACTTAATGATATTTTTATGTCTTATTTACTATTTAATACAAATAAAGCTTTTTATTATTAATAATATCATGTATTTTTATAGAACTGCTCAAGACGATAAATGCCGCCGAATGCGCGCCTTTCTTTCTTGTATGCGCTCAGATACTCCACTGATGCTGAATACAACTTATGTACCACAACATCTTCTGATTTTGGCTGCAGTTCTCAGGTAAAGAAACAACTATTTGTATTCAACGTTAATATTAACACTCAATACATTTTTAGGAAGTACATGTTATGTTTTCCATTTTCAGATTTATTATGACATCCCAAATTCAAATTTTGAGGAGACCTGAGTTGGATGCATTTTTAGCTACAGCTTTCTCAAACGATCTCATGAATGCATTGCATTTGCAAGAAATGACTGTGAGTCTTAAACAATTTTAGTTATTGTATTAACATTTTCCCAGCTGTGTAATGCGCGGCGCAATGCGCTTGCGGCTTGTACGCACCTGTGTTGTACGTACAAATTTGTATGGATCATAATCCAATGTGCTCCCGTAGGAGAACAAAAGTGCTGTGTTTAGGTTGGTGCTACAAGACTGGGGGCGGACGTTACGTTTGTGTATTCGTAGATGATACACAGATGCTAAAAATACAATATTTTAGTGAATTGTCCGCGCATTCTAGATAAATATGCTCCAGTTTAGTGCCGCCTCCTGCATTGCTGACCCGGTGTAATATATTAACGCCGCAGTCAGAGTGTAACATGTACATTTCTCATTAAAAAAATATCAATTCAAAATTTACGCAGTAACTTCATATTAGAAAAATCTATACAATAACTTCACATTAGCAAAACTTTTCACAGTATCTAGTTTACAAATTGTTTGATTAACTTGTTGTCTGTGAACATAAGTTTAGTTAGTATAGTTAATAAGATAAAGTTATAACAAAACTAGGTGACAAAATGATGTAAATCTTCAGCAAGTGTCAAAGAAACACTTTAATTTTAGGTTTTTGTTTAAGTTTTTTTTTTTTGTTTATTGAAACCTTGCGCTCCACAACGCAGCTTGGTGTAGGAGCGCGGGGGCGTGGACGAGATGTTTGCACGTAATACATAGGGCGTGTCGCAGGTGAGCGGCATCAGCTCGCGCGGCGTGCAGCTGGGCGCGCTCGTGATGGCGGGCGCGGAAGCGGCGCTGCTGGCCAACGACGCGTGCGGCGCCCCCGTGCCGTGGCTCGTGGCGGCGCCCTGGCTGTACTTCGACGGCAAGCTGCTGCAGCGCAACCTGCACCGCGCCGCGCACTGCAAGCACCTCGCGCAGCTCTGCGATAACCACCTCGACACTGTCGTCAAGGTAATTATTATAACATTGTGTGATTATATGTACATGTGAAAAGGTAATTTTATATTGTTTTTAAGCATTTGGCGCGAACGGAAAAGAGTCCAATTAATGTAAGAGTTCAAATAACTGTCATTTATGTGTGATAAATTTAAATACATAAATTAAACATTGAGTACCTACGTTCACCCTGTAAAACACCTTATATTCAAACAATATTTATTATTATTAGATATTTGTTTCATGTTTTACAATATTTTAGAAATCCAGTATTAGCTAAACTGACCTTTTTTGTTCAGAAATTGTAGACATGACTTCCTGTTGTTTATAAAACATACTTACCATTCACTCACCCGTACATGGACGCTTGTTTTGATCTCAGTTTAATTTCTCTTATGGTTTTTTAATTCATCTATGGAATATTTTTTTTAACAATGGCTTAAGAATCTATAAAAATAATATTAAAGAAAATTTTCAACCTCATTGTGTTGAAAGTTTTATAATTATTGAAGTATGGTAATTATTTGAAAGATTTTCATTACAATTTTATGTATACTTCTAAAGATAAAGGAATTTTTTTATAAATTATTTTTCTTGAAAATAATCTTCAAAAAGTTGGCCCCACATTTACAGGTGAAATTTTTGAACATTTTAAAATCGAGTAGCAGTAGTAGAATTTGCTTCACTTAATAAGTACAATAAATAAAGCTTTGCAACTGTAGTTATTACAGATTTATTAAGTATTTTGCAAGTTTTACAAAACCTTCATTTAAAAACAACTGAAAACATCGTATAACTTGCTCGATGCTTACATATAAAAGGCAAAAGAAATGTTTTTTTGGTTTTTCAATGCTCAGTGAAGATGGTGATGTGCATTTGAAGGCAACAAAAGTTTTATTTCAAAAATGAAATTTTACAAACTAACGAATTAAGGTCGAAATTGATCACTGGGCGACGACTAGTGAGGTTTTTATTTTTAGGTGGAGCGCATGCGTAAAGCTATTCTCGAGGGTCTGGAGGTGGAGTTCGCGATGCCGCCACTGCCCCTGGTGGGCGTGGTGGGCGAGCCGCTGGGCTGGGCGGGGCGCGGGCGCGGCCGCGGCGCGCGCCTGGAGATCGCCGGCGTCGTGGTCGGCCAGTGGGGCGGCGGCAGCTACCCTGCGCGTACCACGCGCTATCCGCAGGTGAGGTTGGGTCAAAGGTTAGGCCTGTTTTCCCTAAATTTTCTTATTTGGTAAACAACCGACTCTTTGTCACAACATTTCAAAGTCCTGTAGTCCACATGATAGTCATTCATGGATCATTTTTATTTTTTATTTTGAAAAAGTAAGAAACGGGCATGTAGGCCACCTGATGTTAAGTGGTCACTGCAGCCCATGGACAACCACATCCAATCTCAAATAGAACAGAAGTT
>DWON01005503.1:0-14855 GCA_018251015.1 Phocides pigmalion okeechobee
CAGTCGTATTTGAGATTGTACCTGGATGTCTATGGGCTGCGACTACTTAACATCTCGTGGTCTGCATGCTCGTTTGCTTCTCTTTTCACATAAAAAAAGAAATTTAGAATATTTACACAAAAAAGCTACAGATTTTAACGGGAATTAATTTTTTAACACACTTTTTTTTAACAATACGTTTTGCAAGCGTATGTATTGTCATGTTAAAACAGATTGTAAACGTAAAATCTGTTACATGTGCAGCCCGATTGTCTGTACTAATTTTGGAAACGGTTCATCTCTTTATATAAGGACTTTTACCCAGGGAGTGATGAAGGCTATTTTTATCCCGAAAATAAATTCTGTTCTTGCATAAACATTCGAAAACAGTGAACGCACGCGGGCGGAACCCCCTTTTAAATAAGGCTCTTGGTACGTTTGTGCAAAAGACGTAAAATATGTCTCACTAAAGTAGGTTGCTTGGGTTATTATCATTTTAAATATGCGGCTTGTGTGCCTCAAGGTGAATCGGTTCAGATATTTCTAATGTTGTCATAGGATATTTTTATACTTTAAATCAGTCTGGAAGGATAAAGTGACGAATTTAATAGATTTTTTAAGAAAAAAAATCTGCGGTACCTTATTATTGATGCTAAGATTTTCACAGATTATGTGTTAAGATGGTAACCGTCGATTCAAAAATGAATATCCAACAGGTTTTAAGGGCTTATTAAGGCCATTAGTATTAATAATATTGCGCCGTACGCCTGGTTGCCTTATATTTAAAGTGTATATCGTTTAAATCGTAATTTGTAGCCAGTATTTTTACGGGGAACGTGTTAATATGTTTATCCTAAGAAATAATAAAAAAAATTAAGGATCTTTCGCGGCCAAAAAAGTAACTACATAGTTCGTTCTTATCTATTTTTATCGTTTAATTAAGTTTATTGTGAAGTTATAGACTGACAATTCCACGTTATTGCTTTGTATAGATAAACATACGTGACTCATTTTGTGCGGGAGAACGCATATACTGACCGGGTGATGTGCAATAGTGTTCGGTTGCATTCGTAACCACAATGCCACTCGATACTTAGGAAATATTGCCACCTACTGAAAGTGCAGACCGAGCGGGGAATGATATTTTAGTTACATGATGAAATCGCTTGTGTGGTTTGCACCCTTTTGCGTATATACAATATCGTGTAGATACCTTCTGTTATATTGAACTGAAACGCGAATATTCCTAAATGAATCTACCTTAAATTTTGTACAGTTGTTTGTACCTCTACTGTACCTGTATAGACTATGTATTATAGCGATATTATGTCTAGGAACTAGGCATTGACTAAAAATAATCAGCGCAAATCGGATTTGTTTTTTTTGCGTCTACAATTTTACATTCACCTGCTTTTTGATGGTCACTCCCACGTATCAACATCTTTGGTATGCTAAATAAAAACGCTTACTGAGTATTCAGATGAAAAAAAAAGATATTACACATTAGCATATTCTCAGATTGTGCAAAGAAATTACATTCCCTCAAATCAATATAATAAAAAAGTTTGATATTTCAATAAACTCAATTACAAGTAATTTCTTGAAGTTAATTAAATTGTTAGTAACAGTAACAACATAGTTTACACATAATAAATCTTTGTTTTAGGCTTCGTAAAGTTGGGTAAGTAGTTATTCCTAAAATCAATCACAAAACTTGTTGACTTAATCGGAGTAGTGACCGACTAATCGAAACTTAATCAGTAAGAGTTGGTATGTGATTGTAGTCGAACTTTGAATAAATACATAAACAAGTAAATATGATCTTAGAGCAATATCTTCTCCGTGTACTCTTGTTTAATAATACCTTCCGATAGTTATTTTGACATCATCATTTGACTGTCCAGTTATAAAAGCATCAGAAAGTTCTTATAGCAACGATACGTACCTAAATATATTTACAAATTGTTTTGCCTTTTAACATATCAAAGCATTTTAGCCATTTAAACATATCTAGCTTAGTTTAAGAGTATAATCCTATGCAAAAAACGTTTTATATTGTATAACATGCGTATTAATGGATTTAAACCGTGTTTGGAACATTGCAATTTGGAACGAGCAACACGTACGTCCTGGATAGTTACTGATATTTTAGGGATAATTAAAAAAAATAAAGGTTTAAGAGACCATTTTCAATGAACCGTTGGCGAGTAATGGTATAAAATATCTCTTGAGCTTATTCATCTCGGCCCAGTTTCACTGTAAATTGGTCAGCAATTAGTATAGAATAACCGTATGATTCATGTGTAGTATAAACGAGCTTTAAAATTCAATAGGTTCGAAATTGAATCTTATCTCCTGGTTACTGGGTTCATTTTTCAATGAGCTTATGTCAAATTCTCAACCCTTAGCATGTGGGCGTATGTGGGTTTAAAATAGATTCAAATTAAATTATGCACCGTTACAATATTTACGTTTACATGTTAAATAGTCATAGCGTTTATGTACATGGTGCGGCAGCCACAAAAGTTTGTCGGAGGCCTTATGGGTGAGAAGAGCCCTGAGAGAGGCCTAGAACGAAGAATGGTCTAGGCCTCTCCCAGGTGTGGGCGCCTTATTTCTAGCCAAGGAATGAGGATATTTGTAGGATAATATTATGTGCTCTACGTAGTGTACATAATTAATAAATTTTTCGCAACAGTTACGATCCGTTTTGTTGCGGAAGTGGTGACCTAGATTGTATATTTATGGAATTGCACTTTTATAACAATGAAAATTATAAAAATATATAAAGGTATAAAAATTCTAGTTACGTGGGTTATATTCCAGTTTATAATATTCAGTTTATTATTTCCAAATGATTATGCAGTTTATTTATGAAGTTATAATATAACGTAAGAAAATAATAAAAAATAAACTAACACGTAACCTTTACAGAATAAAAGGTCATTTTAATAAATGTTAGTGATGTAAATTGGTTTGGAATCAACGCTCCAAAAAGTTATAAAACAGGAAAGCGAGGTAAAGATGCACAACAAATAAGGTTACCCTTACATTCACTAGAAAATAAGGAATTATGTCAATTTAATTTTATAAAGGAAAATAAGGAATTATTTGTCAGACGACGCCTAAAATCATAAATCAACCTTTCTATCAAAACAAACAATATCGAAATCCTTGTATCTACATAACTGGTAAAGAATAATCGCTGTCTATATAACCTATTGTTCTCTTCTATTTTGGGGTAGGTTATATATCGATCCACATATTTTAAATACTTTTGATAAACTCGTTGACCGAGCAATACAAACACAAACACGTCAACACAGAAGCCTAATAACATAAAAAACCTTATCTACTTGAATGACGCATGTTCTGCTAGGCACGGGTCAACTTTGTTAATATGCAATTAATGACGCAAGCGTTTGAATATAACAGCGAGTTCAACGATGCTTGTGCGTATTGTTGATGTTTGCATACGAAATTCCTTTTTTATGTACGTTATATGTTCGTTTGACATACGTTAGTATAAACTTTTTATCGTCTTGTACTTTAACTATTACGCGTATAACTGTTATAATAATTCTATTGGAACGACAGCTAAATAGGCGTTTTTTTGTCTAAAAACTATAAAGTAGGGATAAGACCAATAGGTATAAAACCAATAAAGTAGGGATTACAATATTATTTATAATATAAAATGAATTAAAATAAGAGTAAAACAAAGTAGGTACACAATTAAAAATATAACCCAATTTTTTTTTTCAACGTATTCTGTTTTGTAACTATTGCTGGGCACGGGTCTAATATGAAAACTTTGATAGTCTTTCAGGACTATCCCAGTTACCAACCCCACTAACACAGCTCTCCAATACGTATTTGTTTTACACAATGAGTTAAGAGTTGTAGATGTGAGTTAGTAGCTAGCAACGCGTTTTTGGTGATGGTACCTCCCCGATGGAATTATAGTTCTCCCACCTTTTACCGACAAGGAATGCAATTAACTTCCTCCAAGTGGTAGCTTCCGATTGATCATACAAGTTCTACAATCTAAACTTATTTTTCTTTCCCAGGTCTGGCGCTGCTGATAGCCGGTGGCGTGCAGTACTCCAATTCGCCCGACACACCAATTCCGCAGGATGACGGCGTCGGTGCCCTTATTGCCGGTGGTGCCATACTGTGCCTGGGATTGCTGTTTGCAGGTCAGTTATATTGCCTTCGGCTATAACACTTTCCCTGCGCCTACAACACAACTTTGTCATTCTGGGCGCGACGCGCTTGCGGCTCCTACACACGTTTGTTGTACTGTACCGACAATTTTTTCTTGATTACGAGCGAACAAAAGTGTTTTTACGTCGGCGCTACAAGACTGGGGGCGGACATTACGTCTGTATATTCGTACATGATACACAGTAATTTCTCGGCGTATTTTCAGCCTAATCAAGTAAGCTCCAGTTTATGGCCGCCTCCCGCAATAATGATCTTATATGTACATATATCCGCACCGCAGTCAGTGTTAATTTACAGAATAAAGGGAAATCAAAACCTTTTTTGTAAAATAGTATATTTTTGAAACGATACATGTTTTCTATCTACATGTATATGTTTCATCGTAAGTCGCTAACTTAAATAGAAGCAAGATGGCGGTTGAATACTATGCCAAATTCCTTGTGGCTTTATATGTACATGCAAGTAGGACCACCTTCATACTAGCGTTTCTAAAGCGTACGCATTATCGCTTATATTTTAGTTTTGGCGTTCGTATTATTCGTGTCGTATAATTGGAGACGCGCAACTTTTTTGCTTTGCTATTAAAAAGAAAATTACAAAACAAGGAAATCAAATAAAAAAATGCTTATGAGAGTCTATGGGAGTTGTCGTTGCGTTGTTGCGGTCAGCATTGTACATGACGCTCTGTTGGCTTCACGTCCGCACATACACAATGCTTACGTGACGTTTATTTTTATGTGAGAAGAGTAACAAAAGAACATGCAAACCACCTGACGTTAAGTAGTCGCAGCTCATAAACATCGACGCACAACCACAAATACGACTGAAATGCTATCTGAGCTCGAACGTAGATACGTTGCTTTTCCTGGGGACTAAGATGGTCGCCTCGCTTCAGTGTAGCCGGCAACCGCGCCTCTCCAACATTAATCAGTATGTATTGAAGCAATATAAATATTTGTGTGACAATATCTGCTTGTTAAATGTTTATATAACAATATTTTGCCTTGACATTGTATTGTTTACAGAAACTAAGATAAATAGCTAATAGAGGTCGTGTGTGCGGTTTTAATATGTTTTTGGTATAGTATTCATTGTAAATGCTTAATATGTATTTTTTTGTTACACTTAGCTAAAGGAAAGACAGGCTACCAGATGGTAAATAGTTATTGTCGCCTTTGGATACTCCTGGTGTTGCAAACCATGAGTCGCCAATTGCATTATATTTGCATTGTCGTACATTCGTGTTACATACATTGAAATTAAAAATATAATTTATGTATTATAATTTTTTATTATTCTATTTTTGGTAGTATTGTTGTTTTTCTTTTTTATGTATTAATTTTGTTTATTTGTATAAATAAATGAAAAAAATGCTAACATGGAAGAACGTTCCTTCAAGGTTCTGTGCCTGTTATGCATTGTCGTTTTTACACCGACAATCACTTTAATTTTATGCATTGATAATTAGGACACATTAAGATAATATTATATATTTTGTACACTATATTTTCCATGCAACTTCATGAAAACGTCGTGCTGGACCATCTGTGCTATTTCTATAATAATAGTTCTTTGTTCATATTAATAAAACATGTATGTTTTGACAACATCAATTGGTAAACCATGGAAAAAACAGAAGTAAGATAGTTCCCACGGTCAAACGGAAATATGTCTTATTAGTGGCTACAACGAAACGAACTTCAATGAAGACGCGTTCTTTTAATAAGCCGGTACAAAAAGGCTTGCTTAAATTTACTTATAACAACCGGTCTAACCGCTCTTCGTGCCAATCAATCAGTAACGTACGTCGTCTTGAGATAAGCATATATCTATGTACAAACGCATAGACTATATTACCATGGTTAATAGTTCTTGCCTTTTAAAATAATGAATAAATGTGGTAGTATACAACGTTTTCTAGATAATTGGAACCGACTACCGAACTTTTATCTCCTTTTTACGACATAGCAGTATTAAGCGTATAGTAGTATTATACTTGGAGCTTGTAGTTCATCTGGTGGTTATAACAGAAAACCTAAATGTGCGACATCACACACTAACACTGTATATCAGTAGGCACCTGTCGCCCATAGACATTTGTAACCAACTTTATATACAAATGGAGTTCTAGCTAAAGTCGATCAAAAATGCTATGATTCTTAAAGCTTTAGATGGTCGCTAAATAACTTCACGCTAGAAATGGGTTGTGGTGTGGCGGTCGAACCAGTCGACCTTTAATAACAGTATAAAGGTGCAGTTTCTGGTTTGAAGATGTAATAGGTACGAGACGTTTCAAGTCCTCAACGGGCTGTAAATACCCGTAACAGACCTTGAGGACCTTCAAATAAGATTTCTGTTTTTCGTCCAAGTATTTGTGCTTTTCTGTATGTTTATCCAGGGTTAAGATAAGACACAAACGTCTTGTGAGGTTATGTTCCCTGTGTCTTAATTGTAATATAGAAAACGTTATTAATACTAGTCTGCTGGTTAGAAAATATTAAAGAAAAATCATATAAAATTTAGAACCCAATACATTTAACGTATTTTACTGGCAGCTTTAGATGTTTTATCCGATTAGTCTCGTCAGGCAAGTAATGACGTCATTTCCTCTGACCTTAACCTAAGACGTACTGATGGATCCAGATAGCCTTATTTGTCGATAGCGATATTGCTTTTTCTGAAATAAATACTTTTGCTAATAGTGTACATTTGTACAAGTACAAAGGTCGTTAAAAATGGATTACATAATATCGTTATTTGAGTAAATCAGTGCTATCGCTGAATATATAAAAATGTTTTTGAAATAGAAAAAGAAAATAATTTATTTACGTAATAATTGTACATAAATATATCCATTGTTGAGGCGTCCTTTTAAGTAAATATATTCCTGTGCCAGGACAACTTGCTGTTCTGTATCTTTATTTTTAACATTATTAGAATCAAATACCATACATATAATGCCCATCGATAAAAGTACTGTCTACAATACAATATCAGCGAATGTACATTGAATTGTATTTATAGAACAAATGTTCATCACGATCGACGTCGTTCCTGGCGTACTCGTTATATGAATCGTTTCAATTTAATCCTTAGGGACAGCGACGCGTCTGTTACCAACCTTATGTAGGAAGTTTGTATAATTTGTGTTCGATTCAGGACATCTATAGGATGCAGTGTCCACTTTGTATCAGGTGGTCAGTATGTCCGTTCGCAATTTCTGTAATAGAAAAAAGTGACCCAGACATCATATGCTACCCCTATTTTTATCGTATGAGCCTTGTGGACGGGATCAAAGTTAAATGCACAAATATTGAGTAGTTTTTATTTAAATTGAAAGCAAATAAAAGCAAAATTATGTCTCAGTCAATAAGCAATTTTATAAATTCAATATGCAAGTGTCGGAATGCCATACCACCTGTTATTTGCCTCATGTTCTAAGTCGAGAGTGGCATAGGTGGAAACTATATGGAAAGTCCAAACGACCTTAGAAAAAGATAAGTTTTCCAGCATACACAATTTTTCCTTAAATGAACTATTAAAACAAATACTGTATGTAGCCTTTTCACAGTAAATACAGTAAAATAGTTGATTGTATAACGTTCTAATAAAAACTAGTGCGCATTTACGTCCGTCCTTGCGAGCGTTAGCCGGTAGTCCTTCAACGGTACGTGTTTTGCATTCGCAAAGTCACATAATCACTTACATACTATGGAAGTGTGATCAAAATTTCAATAGCGGTACCAACGTACCGTTCATTCATTAGCGAGTGATGCGAATCGTATTATAATTTATGTGAAGGCACGCCGTATGTTCTGGATAAGTAGGTAAAGAACTCGACTTTAGTAATCCCCTACCCCGTATACCGCGACTTCATAGGCTAACCCTATAAAATAATTTTAAAGGTTCGACCGGGGAGGTACCACCGCCGCCCTCATAATCTGTCGTAAAGCATTACTTGTGTTTCGGTTGGAGATGTGCGGTTGCCGGCTACACTTTGAAGCGAGTCGACTATTTTAGTCCTCGGGAGTTGCAACATATCTACGTTCGAACTCAGATATAATTAGAGAAGTAGTAAATCTATTTCACTCCAGTTTTTAAAGCTGAACACAGCAATAGCTTCTGTAAGACAGAAATTGGGGTACTGCAGGTGCCGTCGCAGGGGAATTTCATGAAGTCGTCGTCACCTAGAAATAGAACCTTTTGAAGTTAATTTTCGAAGGCACCATGGTAATTCCAGCCTTGCTGTTGTTGTTGGTTTGAAGGCTGTCAAAAAAAAATAGATTTAAAGTAACGTTCTATCCTAGTTCCCAGGTGTAACAACGCAACCAACTTCTTGTACAGCTTCAGCGATAAATGAGGTTGATAACAAACGTCGATGGACTTTGTGACCTCTTATCGTAACGTAGACTACATGCTTATTTACTAATTTCAAGCTATAAAAACTTTAAATATTTCTATATTAAACGTTTTTATTTTAAACTTCAGGTATATCACAATTATATATTTAAATTAAATTAATCGCCTCAATTTAATAGAACACGATCATTATCGCGGTTATCTCAAGCACTTTGATAGAAATTTTATGTCATTAGTAATTGACACAATATTTCAGTTTAAAGCTACCTATACTACAACGTGTTATCATGAAGAGTATCTTTTCAATTATGGACATGATGTCATCCACTTCTATTTATATATTTATTAAGTCATAATTGTGAAGCCCTAACAGTGACGCATACAATGAACTGCGGTAATACTTGACGACGATCTCTATCAGTCAACTCTGGCACAGGTGAGATGTTCTTCCTATGCCAAACAATAACGGATGAACGTAACGGAAGAACGTTTACATTTAAGCGAGGCGACCATCTTAGTCCTAAGGAGCATTAACGTATCTACGTACGAGTTCAGATAGAATTTATTTTGTTTGTGGTTGTACGGGGATGTTCATCGGCGGAGTGACTACTTATCATAAGGTGGCCTGCACGCCCGTTTGCTACTCTTCCTACATTAATAATAATAACAATGTTAACAGGTGTAGGCGGTTGGGCCTGGTCAGCTCGCTGGGGCGGCGGTAAGGAGGCACCAGCTAGTGGTGCCGCGGCACTCACCGCGCTGAACCCATCCACCGATCCGCTGGTCGCCGCCCAGTACGCACCGGTACGGGACGCGCCACCCGCGCCCGACGACGAGATGCGCAACCTTATGGACAATAAGGAGTGGTAAGTTTGAAATTGAAATCTATAATTATTAAATGTTAGAATAAATTATATTGGTAACCATTAGGTCTCTATCCCGGCCACTAAGTTGTTTCAAGCTACAAATAGAGGAGTTTGACAGAATCGCATAATAACTAAAATCACCTCACGTAATTAATGGACGCCCTTTAATCGGTATATGAAGCTTATCTGCATTGTATTAAAGGTGGGACAAATATAACTATAGGTGATCGGGGTAGATCGTAGTAGATCGGGGAGAAACCACCGCCACCCTCATAATTCGCCGTTTAGCATCACTTGTCATTCGGTTGGAGAGATGCAATTGCCGGCTACACTTTGAAGCGAGGCGGCCGTCTTAGTCCTCAGGAGTAGCAAAGTATCTACGTTCGAGCTCATATAAGATTTCAATAATGTTTTTTGTTGTACGTTTCTATCTATCAGCTGCGACTACTTAACATCAGGTGGTTTGCATGCTCGTTTGCTACTCTTCTCACATTAAAAAAATATCAGCCAATAGGTCTTTATCCTTCTGACTTAAGTTGCTTTAAGGTACAAACAGAATGAGTTTGGGATCGAAAAATCGCCAAAATCATTCTACAGAATTAATGGAAGCCCTCTAATCAGTATAGAAAGCTTATCTACATTGTATGTTAATGTATAGATACGTACATACCTAATATCATCTATGAAAATATCTACGCTGGGCTATCGTCCAATTGTTCTATCGACTGTCTGTACAATCTGTTTAAGGAAACGACTGAATCGATTATGGCGGGGCTTTGATTAAGTGATTAAGGTACAAAGGCGGCTTAACCTATAGTGCAGGGTGTGCAACGCACACAGGCGCCGCCGCATCGCCTTGGACCATTTACTTTACGATTTTTTACGATACGATTACGATTTACGATTAACGTCGTAACAAGAAAGTTTTTTCTTGTTACGACTTCAGGCCTAAGGGGCGCCAGGGTTTCATTGACAACGCGCTCTAAGGTCCATAACCGGAAGAAGTCACAAATAGGCTAAGTCACATGACTTATACAATAAATATTCTTTTACTAAATTCAAGTAGCAAAAGATAATGGAGCCCATTTAATGGTAAGTGGTCATTCTGAACATAGGCATCTGTAACCAATTGTGTACAGAACAGGAGGTCCAGAAGACCAAAACGGTCTTCATAAGTGAGAGAGATTTCAATCACATTTTTCCATCATAACGCAATTATTGCGTCACTCTAAAAATTACTTTGGCGGTGGTACTTCCCGATTCATCCCTATAGATTGTACTTTGCAAATACAATTTGGTAGGTTGAATTGAACATTGGACATAGCAACATGTCAATAGTAATAATAGCCCGCCGGCCGCCTGTTGTTAACACTTTAACTGCAGCGCTCAAATGTTACATCAGGTCAGCGTTGCGGGAGGCGCCGTTAAACTAGAGCTTATTTTTCTAGACTGAAGATGTCGACAATTCACTGAAATTACATATTTCAAACATCTGTGTGTCATCTACGAATACACAGACGTGATGTCCGCCCCTGGTGTTGTAGCGCCGACGTAAACAGAGCACTTGTATTCGGCCGTAATCCATACAGATTTGTACATACAACACAGGTGTGTACAAGCCGCATGCGCTTTGCGCAATACATAGCAATGTTGTACACAGCAGGGAAAGTATTAAAGACATTTTTTAAATTGGAAGTCGTGAGATAACATCTCGAGCTCTCAACATAGTATTCAATACTCCGAACATTGAACTGGCTTCGATTGTATTTTTTTTGCCTTCAAATGCCTTAATTGAATAGTTTGATACAAGGTCTACATCGTGTCTTGAAAAGGAATAACAATTTTATCTGATTATTTTACTCAACGTATTTTACTAAGTACAGTTTAATTAATTTGTCTTGAGACGTCCTTCGTCACAATTATCGGGAAAATCTTGAATACTGGAATTAAGTATAGACGGAGGCTAGTTTATTAATGTATGTACACAAAAGTAAATACAGAGAAGGCATAAACCAAATAACTACTTATTTTTTAACAAATATATATAAGCTAATCTGCGTCTTGAAAAAGGTCACCAAGATTAAAGTATGATGGTAAAGGTCATACGGTTCGCCCTGAGAGGTAACACGGCCAATCCAACCGTAGCAATGACTATATATTTTTAATAGCAATAGTAATAGCGTAGCAATTTATCGTAAACCTATTTTTGTGTTTGGTTAGCTGGTGCGGTTGTAGACTAAACTTATATACGTCCATCTACTAAGATGGATCCAATAATTGTAGGACTATTATTCAGTAAGTAAAGAGTAGCTACGCATCTGCCTACGGCCTCATTCAGGACCTCGGGTCCTTTTGAGGTTGGTTATTGGACTGTATGTGAGATTTTCATGGGTTGTATCGACCACGTAAGATCAGGTGTTCTGAACTCACGTTTGCTACTCTTCTATTAAATACAAAATTGTAAATGATTATTTTTATAGCCATTAATAGCTCATAAGAATAACCGTTAATGGCTCATAATAGCACATAATATTTATTTGTGTTGAAGGCAGCTAAAATGTTCTCAAGAATGTTAATTGCGATTTATTTAGAAGGTAACTCAACTGTATTTACACAAAACCACATAATAACGTAGCGTTAACCTACACTGGTTTAGATTAGTATCAAAGACTCATGAGACCACTCTATACATTAATAGAAAAACATTCCCCTGCGACCCATCCTTGAATTCCGGCAGGTCATTTTTCGATTGAACGCCCGAATATTTTTGAGGTAAAAGGGCTATGTTATTCATTAACCGTAAAGTACTTTTAAACATAATCTGTTATTTGATTTCAACCGTTTCGACGATTAGTCCGTAAAGTCCGTAACAGAGGCAACTAGTTCAGAGGCTTGGAAGCGTTTCTATTTCTACAAATACACGCTAAAGTCGAAAATGATATTTGATTGCATTTGTACGACGATGAGCGTACGATAGTAGTAATTTTGATTGGTCGAATAAACAATAGTTACTGGTCATCAATGTGATTTTCTTTAATGTGACATTTCGTTGGTTAATATGTATTCCATACGTCATCATCTTAGTCTGCTATTGTATTCCCATTTTAGGAAAAATATTTTATATTTGCATTTTATGATACAAGGATTTACTCAGAAAATGTACGAGTTGTAGCGTTCAAGCGAATGATACAAAGTTTTTGGCAGGGAGGACAGAAATAAACGAAACCACTGAAGTGCGAACAAACACGTGCCTTGAGGATACCACCTAAAATTATTTGGTTTACTTCCAAAAAATAAATGTTTTATTAATTTCTCAATCCTTTAGAGCAAACAATAAAAGACTGCTAAGTGCAAGTTCAATTCATCGACTAACACACCCGGTTTTTGTAAGTCGTTTTTTGGGCTGGAGCTTGCACTAAAATCCCGCCAATTTTGAGACATGTATGTATTACCGTTTTTACGATAGAGCAAAAACAAAAACCGTTGGTAAAACAAGTTTTTGTTGTTAGAAGTGTAGCCAACGAGCGTACAAGCTACCTGAAGTTAAGTGGTCAATACATGCCATGGACGTCATCTAACTTCAAACAGAACTAAAGTCCTGTATGAGATTGTAGATATGATACTACTCTTAAACACAAAGATGGTGGCTTTATAAACTTCGAAATACAAAGTTGTTTCACGGCGCATTATAAAGGCCAATAGTTTAACCTCTCCGGTTGGACTAAAGTTCTACCATCCACCAGATATATCTTAACGTTTTATTTATACCTTTTTCTTCATTGGTAAGTGAATCAAGTGTGAATGTTACCAATATTTATTACAGATTAAAAAGTAGAAAGAACACTTTAAAGTTAAAATTTCTTTAAAGTTATCCCTTTACAAGTAGAGTTAAGTTTTCTCTTAGATGAAAACATTAAATTTTCGAATCGTTGAATAGAAACGACTGTTATTTTAAATCACAAACACACATCGCAACTTTGCTATTATTTCGACTTACAAATAGGTACCGCAATGTTATTTATAGGTGCATAACAGACAAAGAAGAGAAGCAGTAAAGTTGCATCATAAACCCTTGGTTATGAAGTTGTTTACAAGCTGATACAATGCGTCACTCAGCTATTGTTAGCGCTTTCCTAAGACGCGTAACGATCCGAGTGTGTATTGTGCGTTGAGCCGAGAGCCATTGTCCACGCTAGTTTACATAACTTTTCCTACGACTAATAAATACCGATACAATCTACATAAATCTCAATAATAAGCGACCGCGTGACAAATTGATTTGATACATATTGTATTGAAAAGAATCGATAACGTTTTAGCGTAAGGGCGGCACAAATCTTCCTTATGACTGTAACATAAACAAGCTTCGTTTGCAGCTCGGCATACTGGGGGTACTGGATCCTTTTTTATGTGAGAAGAGTAGCAAACAAGCATGCAAACCACCTGATGTTAACTAGTCGCAGCCCATAGACATCCACGTACAAACAAACACTACTGAAATCCTATCTGAGCTCGAACGTAGATACGTTGCTACTGAGGATTAAGAGGTCGCCTCGTTTCAAAGTGTAGGCAACCGCACCTCTCCAACCGTAACACAAGTAATACTTTACGGCGGATTATGATTATCCTTAGTATATCCTATCCTATCTTTATCACGCGTTGTGCTAATTCCCTATTCACACCTTTATCTATTCTCTTTCGCCGATCTCTCGCAGAAGGTGTATTTCCCGATATTTGGAAAAGTGCATTGATTACCCCAGTACATAAAAAAGGTCCCAAAGATGAAGTACAAAATTACCGTCCTATTTCTAAACTCTGCTTATTTGCTAAGGTATTCGAGAAAGTTGTCTACAATAGGATGTACTCATGTCTCCGTAATACATTTATCGAGCATCAGCATGGCTTCTTAATGAATAGATCAACTGTCTCCAATCTTATCGTTTGCTCCGACTTTATTACAAGTAACATGTCCTTACCTTCTCAGGTTGATGTAGTCTATACAGATTACAGCAAGGCTTTCGACAGAATTGACCACAATATTCTATTACGGAAGCTTTTCTTAACAGGCATCCGAGGTGATTTATTTAGGTGGTTCACATCATATATACAAAACCGAAACCAAACAGTCGTTCTTAATGGGTACAGATCTTCATCTATATTAATACCGTCAGGTGTCCCACAAGGGTCCCTATTGGGTCCGTTGCTATTTACAATATTCATTAACGACATTGACTTGTGTTTTAAAAGGTCTAAGATAATTTTGTATGCTGATGATATGAAGATCTTGTATCCTATCACTAACATTATGAGCTGTTCCTTTCTTCAACAGGAACTTGGCAATTTAGAGGCATACTGTACTTCTAATAAACTTGCATTAAACGTATCCAAATGCTTTGTCTGTTCATATACACGTCAACCCAACCC
>DWON01005504.1:0-14853 GCA_018251015.1 Phocides pigmalion okeechobee
CATCCGAAGCACAAGAACTGCTTTTTATGTGAAGAGCAGCAAACGAGCGTGCAAACCACCTGATGTCAAGTAATCGCAGCCCATAGACATCCACGTACGATCATAAACACGACCGAAATCCTATCAGAGCTCGAATTTAGATACGTTGCTACTCCTGAGGAACAAGATGGTCGGTCGTCTCGCTTCAAAGTGTCGCCGGAAACCGTACCTCTCCAACCGAAACACAAGTAACGCTTTACGGCGGATTATGAGAGCATCGGTGGCACCTCCCCGGTCGAACTATACTATTACTACTACTCTCATACAGCCTAATCGTAATATAATTATAATAAAGTATAATTATGTTACAATTAGGCGGTGGCACCTAACCAATAGAACTATAGTTATAAATTAATTTTTAAGCGACTTCAAAAATAGTGAAAAAATTTTATTCCCTTCAATGTTTCTTTTCTCATATCTTTTTCTATACATAAGTCTTTATTTTCGACAATCGCCATCTTCAAACATTTGACGAATGGCCTTCGGGGGCTCGTCTGAACATTTTTATCAACGGAACTTCCCGACGCCATATTGTAATTTCCCACGGGAATATTCCTGAGGACATTAGTCCAACTACTCCTTTTCAAAGTGTAAGTCGTTGTCAAACAATTGTCAGAATTGTTTAGGCATTATGTTTCGGGATTTTGGGGAATTTTCGCCAGTTGGATGTGGGAACGTTTGATATTTGTTTATCTTTTTATTTTGTTTATTTTTTACACGCTGCTTATAATCCTTATATACTATATGTAGATAAAAATAGAGAGATACTCAGAAAACAGAAAAAAGACAGAGAGATACTTAGATATACAGCCCGACAAATAAGACAGACAGGAAAAATCTGAAAATAATAGAAAGGGGTCGGTGAGCCATACAACAGATATTGATACTAAGTTGTACAGACAATCTATTCACAGACAGAACGTACACATTTTTATAGTAGTATAAATTTCTTTTTTCATAATTCTGAAGAGAAGACTAGCAAATGAGCGTGCAGGTTACCTGATATTAAGTAGACGCTACGGTTCATGGACATCAATCAAACCTCTACAGGAATGAAGTCCTATCTGAGCTCATGCAGATATATTCCTATTCCTGAGGACTAAAATGGCCACATCACTTCTAAGTGTAGCCGATAACTGCATCTTTCCAACACGAACACAAAAGTTACTTCATGAAGAATTACGATGGCACCTCCAAGTCAAACCATAGTTCGTCCACCCTTACTCATACGTTCTTGAATATATCTCAATTACACATTTTAAAAAGTGCCTAAAGTTTGTTTCGCGGGCTTTTTTCTTCCGATCAACCTTAGCTAACAGCTCAAAGCCGATGTACTGATTTTGAATCGCATCTTTGACATTGATTAACACCTTGACTGCAGCGCGGATATATATGATCGGGTCAGTATTGCGGGAGGCGGCCCTAAACTGGAGCTAATTTGATTAAACTGAAGATACTCCGACAAATTACTGAAATATTTTTTTGCATCTGTGTATCGGCTACGAATACACAGACGTAATGTCCGCTCCCAGTCTTGTAACGCCGACGTAAAAACAGCACTTCTGTTCACTCGTAATTCATACAACACAGGTGTGTAGGAGCCGCAAGCGCGTCGCGCCCAGAATTACACAGTAGTGTTGTAGACGCAGGGAAAGTTTTAAGTGTATCTACCTTACAATGAAATAAAATATTTGAATTCGAATCCGCCATACAAATAACCCGATAATAATAATCAGAATAGTTTCCGGGTAAAAGCGACGTCGAGCATGCAGAGCCATGCGAGGCCAGTCGTGCCGGATTCAAACCATTTGCGACTTTATTCCCTTTTGGCAAAATGGAAAACCGATTTCTGGGTAGAGATTACCATGTACGTAAGTCTTGAAGGATTGGACACGTTGTAAGGAGACAGCGGATGACATAAGCGGAAGCAGCAGCGTATAGAACATTACGAATAAACGACAAGCGGAACGGAAAGGGTAAACCTATTTCTGAATAGAAACTACCATGTACGTAAGTTTCGAAAAGTTGGTTACGTTTTAAAAAAGAGAGCGGATGAGCGGTAGGGGTAGCAGACGCAGCCGCGGACAAAACATTATAGATAAGTGACTAGTAGAACAGTATGAAAAATGGAAACCTTAGAGTTCTCTTCATAAACATGACGCTTTTTAAACTCGTACTGCAACGTAGGTAATCATATAAAATATGATAATTATTTATGTTCATTGGATAAGGTGATTTGATAAGACAAATTAAATGGTGGATTACATACAATTTAGATCACTTATTCTGCCAAGTAAAGCATTTCTCTGTTGAATAAAAATCACACCTCTACGTGGTATAGACACCAGCTCCTATATCACCAGTACGGTGGACATAGGACTAAAGGAATTATTATCATCATAAAGATTTTTATTTTATTTAAATCCGGTCCACGCATGACTGTGTCCACAACGTAACTCTATGCAAAGCAAGCGCGATTTTATCTGGCTTTATATGAACTGGCAAGCAGCCCGAAAGTTTGTAGGGCACTGCATCAACCGGTTCTTGGTAATGCACCTTATCAGAACATTACGCTTTTAACGAATTAAGCTGCGGCTAAGTAATAGCTTAATATAGTTCTTGGTTTGTTTAAGGCAGATTCTGGATGATCGATTTTTTGAAAATTATAGCAGGTCGTCAAGTATGAAATTTGTAGACTTATAATCAAATTTTGTTGATAATTTATAAACACAAAAACGATTTTACTCAACAAAGTAAATAAAAATTGTCAACACATTGTGACCATTTAAGCGGCAAGTTATTCAGCCTGGTGGTATCAAAACCTGGTGGATGAGAGTGTATGAATTCCCGGAAGGTCAATTTTACTGCATTATCAGAATTAAATATTTTTCCTACCAATATGTTGTCCAAATTACGAATGAAGTGGTAATCCGTGAGAGCTAGATCTAGTGAGTACGGAGGCTGATGAAGAAATTTCAATTCCAATCCCTGTAGTTTTGCCACGGTAATTTGCATTATTATTATAACGATTTGTTATTTCGGTAGTTTAAGACAGGTTTGGAGGATCGAACAATGTTTTAGGAGACAATTTTTCGAAAAGTATATTACGACTTGTCATTTGTTTTTGCTTACCGTTAACAAAGGCGTCGTTCAAATACAATGCAAGTCAAATATTTCAAATGATAAAACCAGATTTTTTGTTTCATATTTGATTTTTAAACATGATCTTTTGCGGTTTGTGATGATGCTAGTTGAACCAAGTGTTTCATTTGTCAATTTTTTTATAGATCTTATTTTGCGGCTTATCGTTAACAAAGGCTTAATTCAAATGTAGTACAATTTTGAAAGATTTTCATCTAAGCCCCCGGTGGACCAAATATCTCATTTGTGACTTCTTTACCAATGAGAAACCAGATGACCTGGGTTTTTCTTAAATCATTAAGGCACGGTTTCCGGCTGAATTTAAATTATATGGCCACCATCTTAGTCCTCAGGGGTAGCAACGTATCTACGTTCGAGCTCAGATTTCGGTCGTGTTTGTGATTGTACGTCTATGGGCTGCAACTACTTAACATCATCTTTGCTTCTCTTCTCACATAAAAAACTACATATAGGAAAAATCCTATGCAACTCAAATAAGACTGAAAATTATTTTTGTGGTTATGTAGTACATGTAGATTCAGTAAGTACTTAACATCAGGGGGCCCGCTCGTTTGTTAGTTTCCTGCTATAAAAAAATAAGGGTCAAAAAGGCTTATTACGAGGGTCGACGGTACAAAGCTTGTAAAATCTACACAAAGATAAAGATTCTAATGTCAACAGCACTTAAACCTGACTTCAAGTACCTTAACCCCTAGAGCCTTAGTCTACGAATTAAATGCAATATATGGTAGGTTTTTCTTAAAATACAAGTCATATGAAAGGCTTTTAGTTTTTATAACTAAAATTTAATATAATGCGGATTGTATGATGTACTTAGATATAAAAATGTGAAATTTCCAAACAGATCGAAAGATACCCTTTATTATTCTTTATAGTCCTATCCTCCTGGCTTGTTGTGACCCTGACTAAGGCTCGTATGTATCCCTTGTTTGTTCATCATCGCGGCCTTTTCAGGTCCACTGCTGGACAAATGCCTCCCCCATAGATCTCCAGTGCGACCTACCTTGTGCGGCTCGTCCAGCGAACTTCTGCGACTCTTATGATGTCGTCCTTCCACCTAGTTGGGGAGTTGTTACTATTCAGTTATATTATTTACTAGCTGTGTCCGTGACGTTGTCCGTGTTCTTATTATTATATATAATTCTAAAATAAAAGTAGCGTATGTTATTTATTATTAAATCAGCTACCTGCCAGTGAAAGTCCTTTCAAAATCAGTTCAGCCGTCCCAGAGATTAGCGGGAACAAACAAACAGACAGACAGCAAAAATTGTAAAAAAGTTTTCTTTTTAACTCAAAAAACACTCAACTGATTAAAACAAAAACATTTAAAAAGATACCATATCAGCGAGTAATCTGGCTGGTATTTTTAATCGACTTCTCAAAAATTTGGAAGGTTATTTATTCGTTGGATCGTTTTTATGTATGGTCACCGATTATTCTTTTAAATTTCTAACCGATTTTGATGATTCTTTTTTAAAAAATCTCTCACCTTTAATAAGATGCGTTATCAGAAAGTAACATGGCTGGTTTTTTAACCGACTTCTCAAAAAGAAGGAAGATTCGTTAGATGTTTTTCTATGTATATTCATTTTCTCGATTATAACTTAACGCATGAACCGATTTTTGATGATTCTTCTTTTAATTCAAAGGGTGTTTCTGGTGTCGTGTTATTTAATTTTCTGATGATGCAATCCGCAAAAAAAGCACAAAAACTTTTTTTTATTTTGGTGATTTGTGTGTTTCACAAGAACAGCTTCAAACCATTTTATTTAACCAACATTACACTAAAATATGTATTATTTACCTGTGTTTATATCGATAATTATATTTATTTGCAAAAATAAATGTAATATCGGCCAGTTCAAGACTGACAATCCATGGAGCGACTCGTCTTGCATAAAGAAGGTATTTCATTGATGTTGGACGCAAAGTAATTTCAAAACTTGATCTCACAATTCTGTTCATTCACCTCCAAGAAAAGGTTAATCAAAGTGAAGCGAAAATCCGTGTAACTTCGGGGGTATTGCAAAATGTATTCCCGGGCTATATGACGAACGTTCTAGATAAATAGTTCGGTTTATCTTTCTCATCTGAGACATAATGTATTTTGTAAATGCGTATGTTTATTTGTTTGGATATTTGTTGCATTTTTAACTTAAAAAACTCTTACTTTTTTATTTGAGAAGAGCAGTAAACGAGCATGTAAACCACCTGGTATAATCGCAGCCCATACACATCCAAGTACAACCACAAACACGACTAAAATCCTGTCTGAACTCGGATGTAGATATGATGCTATTACTGAGGACGAAGATGGTTGCGTCGCTTCCAAACGTAGCCGGCAACCGCACCTCTCCAACCGAAATACATTGAATGCTTTACTGCGAATTGTGAGGGCGGCAGTGGTACCTCTCCGGTCGAACTATAGTTTTCCCACCTTTAAGCTTTTATTTTTTAATATTCCTGTTCTCTCTCTCTCTCTTTCTTTCACTTGAAAAAAATAATATTTAATAAATCTTTGTAAATGTGCCTGTATATTACTAAATGAGAGATATGTTTAAAAATTGGTGACTGACAGACACAGAGATCAACATATATAGATAGGATTCGTTTAGGGGTATACCAATGCCAACGTAAAAATTAAATACAAAAGTAAGAAGTACTTCTTGATACTCCAAACCAGAAGTAAGAAGTAGTTGCTTCTTAATTAACTAATCCAGAAGTAAGAACTAGCTGCTTCTTCCAAATCAAAAGTAAGAAATGGTTACCTCTTGACAAACCAGGCCAGAAGTAAGTAGTAAATACTGTTAGATAAACTAAACTAAATCTTTAATATGTTTAGTCTGCGTACCAGAAATAAAAAGAAGTTACTTCTCGATAATCCAATCCAGAAGTAACAAGTATTTATTTCTTAAGAAACCTAAACGCAAGTAAGTAGTTCACCTATACGATTAAAAAACTTGAACATAACAACATCGCAACATACAAGAACCACTCGTAAACGCGGTAACATTCAAAAGCTTAAAGTTTTCTTTCCGTAACTTAAAAGTCTAGAACATTTGTTCCATAAAATCCGGTCTTTTTAAAACACAAAATCACGTACATATTTGAAACGAAAGCCACTAAAAGCAGTGAGGCTTTAACGATTGGAGTGGAGCTTTGCCCGGTTTCGCTAATTCGCAATGGCCGGATAACGGCAATCGCCGGTCAAAGTTGACGCCAAATTCACTTTCAAAAATGCGACATAAGACTATGGTATGTTTTAATTGTTATTTTTAACTTTTGACACACAAACAGGTTTAACTTGTGAATCTGTTTATCAGCAGAAGGCAGTGAAGGACATGCCGCATGGACACATACCCTTTAAATGGTTTATGTTAGGCTTTTATTATAATTAGTTTGATGGTATTCCATGTTAGATTTTTAAGTATTATGTATATTAAATGATTTAACTATAACCTATTAAACTAATGTTTCAGCATTAACTGAAAACAGCAGGATATCCAACTCCTCACCAACTTACAGCAAAGGCTTTTAAGCTCATTGGAATGATTTCTATGAAAGTAAATATTATTAAAGATAAGTTAGTGAGGGATTCTGAGATAAAATTGACATTTGTTTTAAGATGATCAGGTTCTGGTAATAGCGAAGTAAACATTATTGAAAATAAGTTAATGAAGGTTTCTAAGATACATTTAAGTTCAGAGTTTTAATTTGTTTTAAAATGATCATGTTGTGGTGATGGAGATGTAAAGATTATTACGCATAAATTATTGGAATATTTTAAGATACATTGATGTCCATGTTTTTCATTAGTTTCAAATAATCAGGCTTTAATGATGGAGAACTAACCATTACTGAAAATAAGTTAGTGAGGGATTCTAAGATACATTTAAGATCGGTGGTTTTAATTTGTTTTAAGATGATCAAGCTCTGATGATGGAAAACTAAAAAAACTTGAAGATAAATCAGTGATGGATTCTGCACTACATTTGATTCTGCGGTTTTATTTTTATTAAGTAATATAGTTTTGCATAGGGTTAATAAAAGGCATTGCAATCAATTAAAAAGTATTTAAATTTCCATTACCACGACCGGTACAAAAACGTATTAGTATGAATTAATGCAAGTACTGTAATTGAGGACAGTGCGCATTATTATCGAATAGAGTATGTACTGAATTGTTTTATCGACTATATTATAATTAGTTTCTAGTTAGTTACACATAATTAGATAGATCATGAAAGTCGACAAGGATAATGTCAATATTCATTCCACCAGAAAAGCACCACGACCCTCATAATTCATGCAGTAACTCTTGACTTTCGGATGGAAAGGTTGAAAAGGCTATATTTAGAAGTAATCATCTTATTCCTCTGGAGTAGCTTCAAAGATAGATCTTAAAAGTCCAGAGAGTTAATTAATGTTAAGGTTACGTTTTGTTCCACCAGGTAAGTACCACCGCTCTCATAATCCTCCGCACAGTAACTTATATGCTCGAATGCAAAGGTGAAAAGTGATCAATCATTTCTCAAGAGTAGCTTCGTAGATACATTTCGTTTTATTCCAGCAGGAAAGTATTATTGCTCTCATAATTCATGCAGTAACTCTTGAGTATCGGATGGAGAGGTGGAGAGGCTATATTTAGAAGTGAGGTGTTCATTTTATTTCTCTGAAACAGTGTCGTAGATAGATCCTAAAAGTACAGAAAGGTAATGCCAATTTTACCTTTTCTTCCTCCAGGAAAATACTACGACCCTTATATTCCGTTTAGCAACTCTTCTGTTTCGGTTGAGGAAGTGGAAAGCCTAGACCTAGACGCGAGGCCTAAATCTAACTCTTCTATGATCACCACACAGTATATATTCAGTAGAATTCATTCTTGTTTGAGGTTGTATATCTATGAGCTGTAACGGTCACTTAGCATCAAGTAAGCTGCACTTTCGTCTGTCGCTCTGGTAACATAAAAATATGTTAACCTTCCTTGTTACCTTTTTATTACACAAAGCTTTTAATTTTTTTTTTGGAAAATTAAATACCTTTAGTCTATTTCTGGCAAAGGTATCAAATTTATTAAAGGTGAACCTTAATTAAATTTCGGAAGCTCTCCAACATAAGGCTTTATTTATTACGATACATTTAATAATTCACCCTTTGCCACATAATAGGTAGGATAGCTACTAATGCTTCGTCCTTCCGGAAGCATTAAACACATGACTTCAAACAGCCCTTAAATTAAACAGAGTTGTTTTGATTAACGGTCATCTTAAGCAAAACAATAGGAGGGTGCGATCACGAGTAAAGAATTGTTTTACTTCGACCGTTCCAAAGGGGATTAAATGGTCGGTTTGCGTTGAATAAAACGTGAGACGCTCTTTGTTCTAAATGAAATTCAAAAGACTATTCTTTTTTGTTTATTATATTGCTCTATTTTAGGTGCTTATCGTAGTGTTGACGAGTAACGAGCTTGAGAAACATGCGAACGATGTTTAGGTAAAAGTTTGCAGACGTAATTATAAATCACAAACAAGGGACTAATTGAATAATTCGAATTAAATTCCTTTTGTTTTCTTTTACTTTATGATAATATTTAATTTTTAATAAAAGTGTAAATTTGAAGTTAAAAAAAGTTAAAATGTTTTTTTCTAACCTCCCTGGAATATATGGAATATTTCATTTATATGTTAAACTACTTTTAATCGCGGATTTGCTCGGACACAAGGCGATATTACGATTCGTAATAGTAGTAAAAGGAGTAGCATTTGTCTGTGTCTTAGGTCGGTCTCATGATTTATAGTTTTCAAATATCTATGATCTACCTTCAGATAACAATTTTCCCTTATAGTTAACTCGCTTGTGGGGAGACAGCTCGGTATAGAAGCGATAGTTATATTAAGGTGGATCTATGCTAGGCGAGACGATCTACCAACATTTTCGGCCAAAGCATATTTTTATTCTTTTAATCGCTAAAGTTCGTACATTTTCTGAGTACAATTTACCATTTAAAATCTGATTGTCAATCTTCTATCCACTAAAAAAAACTTTTGTGACTTCCTTATGTGCTTGTAGAAAACACCAGAATTTCGAAACGAATGCAACTGTCGTTAATTGGTGCAACACCCCAATCGGGCATAACTCAAATAAACATCCGTGGCACCTAGGGCACCGGTCTGTACCATAACTGGTGTGGGACTACTCCCACTGATATCGTTCCCGGGATGGCTACATCGAAACGGCTTAAGCTCCGATTTACTATTCTTTATCCCGAAAGACTCTTTTATAGCACGTCACGTCACGGCTCATAGTCACGGTTTAACTCACTCAAATTAGCCTCGACCACCAGCCATGCCACTTAACTATCGCTGAAATAACACTAACACACTAAAATATCGGCAATTAATACGCGTTAATCGTGAGTATCCGTTATATAGTAAAGTGTATAAATTCCGCGATGATATTAGTTTAAAATCGTAGACTCCTTTTAGTTACATCTTACAATAGTCACATACTATAGCGATATTGTGATTCCGAGCTACACCTTAATCACCTCTTATGATAAACAGATACCGTAGTGAAATCTTCATCTTGAGCCAGCCCGATCAGGGAGAGCACAATCTAGCCCCAGCTTTATAAGGACGGACGCTAAATAAAGTAAAAAGTAACGCCCTTTTGAATCTTTACCGTTGTTATAAAGTTTTAAGAGGGCTCTTTGTTGCATCCATTGCACGCCCTTTAAGTACAAAGGTGGTAGAACTTCAACCCCTGTGGCATTTTCACGACACTATCGAAATAAACAGATTATTGAAGTTATTATAAATATCAATTTCTTTAATTCAATTTTAAATTTAATTTAATTTATTTATTTGTTGAATAAGGTTAATTACAAAAATGGTCAACAATATAGTGAAGTCCGCTTATTCTACCCGTCGCGGGTGTACAAATATAGGTAAATACTTATTAAAATTTGATAAAATGTCAACAGTGTATATTTAAATAGGAATTGTCAAATTACATGTCATAATCAGACCTTATCACTGTCATTATAAATTCGTTTATACTATAGTAGCATTTATTTATTAAGTGGGTTCGTAACTTTGCTTTAAATGTTACTGGTTAAATAATACTTTACAAGATGAACATTCTGGAAAAGACTGTTTGACACTGTCCTATATTAAAATAAATAAACTTCTAGAACGTTCAACAATAATGTGCAGTTTACACGAAATTGCGAACAGATGTGCAGTTTTAAGAACAATTTATGTACATCTAGTATTTGCAGGTGGCATTGCTCGCAGAATATAAACTTAGGTATATGGGCATATACAAGTGATGGAGCAGAAAGGTAGGAAGAAAGACTGAAGGTGCGACCAAGTCTAGGCAAAAGTAACAGGTAACCAGGCGGACCGACGACCTGGTACAGATAGCGGGTAACAGCTGGATGCAGGAACAGAATTGATCTGAGTGGCGGCATCTGGAGGAGGCGTAAGTCCAGCAGTGGACACATAAAAGCTGATGCATGGATATAAACTATATAGCAAGCAGTAATTTGAAAAATATTCCTTACAAAATCCGGTTATTTTAACTATGATTATTTTCTGTAATTGCTCAGTTTCAAAATAATATAGAGTGAGAATGCATTATCTATATCGAGAAAGTAGAAATTTTGTGGTAGATTAAATCAATAGTTTTGTCGTTATAGAAAAACAATCAAATATTTATTTATTCTCATTTGGCAACGTTTCATTTTAAACAATACTAGGAATTTTACAGCCACTTAGCATGCCACTAGCGTCGACACGATATCAAAAATGTCACGTTTCAATTATATTTGTAATATTAATAAAATTTAACGCGATTGCATTTAAATAGAATGTTTTCCAAAATCGATATATTTGAGCATCGAAACGAGTGAACACGAGCAATAATCGTAAAAGATAATAATCACCGATTGAACATGGCCGCCGCAATATGGCGGCGGAATAATTGGCGGGAAGCGTGACGCGAGGTCTGTTAATTTGTAGTTGGCGGGTAATTGTTTTGAGTCGGTATTAATCGTCGATTTATGTGTCTGTAAGTCTTAGTTATAGATATTAAGACAATAATGACAGGTACGATAAGAATGATGTTTACACGTTTGAAACATAGGTTACTATTGCAAGGTTACGATGTTGATATTATGCTATTATTCGATGTCATAATTAAGTGAACTTTACATATAAACACATTAAAATAATAATATTTATGTTATTCGTTAAAATGTTGAATTTAATATTAAATACATTGATATTTTTAATGATAATATGATAATATGAGGGATTCAACAAAAACTATAAAAAGGAGGGAGTTCAAAAAACAATGGCAGAGCATATAATGAAATATGAAAACGAGATCTAAGTTTAAGATGATATTTTAGTGGAATGTGAAGAACGAAAGTATGAAAGAAGAAGAATGAAGAACGAAAATGAAGATAAAGATGACCTTTTACTGTTATAATACATGTTAGAAATTATAAAAGAACACAGTACAAAATATTTATCCCTTCAGTTGATCTATAAATATCCTTACACAGTACAAAACAAAGTCTCTTCCGCTGTCTACGCTTAGATCTTTAAAACGCAACGAATTTTCTTTGTATTAATTTCTATTTAATGTGATTTTTGTTATTTGCTTTTTCTTTACAAATATTTTTGACATATTTTAGACTTTGTATCATTGGTAAATAATAATGGAAATTTGAAATGTATATAATGTTATTTTGTTTTATCATATTACATAAATTTAATTACATTGCAAAATTTAATAATATCCGTGTGTGAAGCAATAAAGGCTGATTGTAATTGAGTTGTGATTATATTGTGACGGTGACTGTGATTGCCATTATCTCTTATATATAAAAATGAATGTTTGTCTGTATGTCAGTTATAAACTCGTAAACTATGCATGATCATGCGATGATTTTAGCAAAGTTGTTGTGCATGAGCCCACGAAGGTTTCTGAGTTGGTACGACCAATTTTCGTCAAAAAAAAAAACAATAAAATGAATTTAATTTTTGTGTAATGTCTCTCCTTCTTTATTTTAATTGGTTGCGTAGCAACGCGCATAGGGTACAACTAGTCTGTTATAAAAAACTGTGTTGGTTTAAGTCGTAAGTTACTACTGTGTAGTTTAAATAGAGCTTTCAACTACTGGTTTTCAAACTTTATTACCGGCTTTTAGAAACTTATGTCTTTAGTCCAAAATCTTAAAGCTTAAGCGCCACAAACATAAGTACCGTACAAAATGCAGATTTAAAATAGCATCGTTTTCGGAGCGCCGTAAATCTGACGTACACTAATAAAGTGGACAGACAGACAAATGCACTCCATACATAAAGCAACCATTTACATTCCTCCAATGCAAGAATACCGGGACGCGTTCTGTTTACAGCTCTATTCCCGGATTTAAGGCAAAAGTATTTGGTAAGAAAATAATACTGGATTTAATCTTCCCAAAGTATCCCTCGAATGGGTGCAATTTTTTTTTTTATATTGCATGGTATACTGCGTTCACCTACGGTTTTGCTCGCGGATATAAGTTCAGATATTTATAAAAAAAAGTTTAAAATTTTAAAAATGTTGCCTTAAGAAGCAGATGACAAGTCCATTCTATTTTTTTTCATTCGTCAGGTCTAATATATATAATATACCGTGATAAGATATTGTTTATAACAAAACTAGTTAAAGTCAAATTTTCAAAAGATAAGTCAATTTTTTTACATGGAGTGTCTATATGACGGAATCAGAGATGAATTTGAGGAACATTCAATCAGTCGTTATAGCCTCAAAAATACACAAGTAAGTAAACAATATTATTAACTGTTATTATTGTATTAAATTAACTGTTTTCTATTGTTTTTATATGAGAAGAAAAGCAAACGAGCATGCAAACCACTTGATGTTAAATGGTTGCAGCCCATAGACATCCACGTGTAACCAGAAACACGACCACCACGAAATCCTATCTGCGTTCGAACGTAGGTGCGTTACTACTCCTGAGGACTAAGATGTTCGCTTTGCTTCAAAGTGTAACCGGCAACTGCACCTCTCCAACCAAAACACAAGCAATGCTTTACGGCGGATTATGAGGGCGGCGGTGGTACTTCCCCGGTTGAACTATAGTTCTCCCACCTTTATGACTTTACGCAATCAACATAATCTAAACAACTACGTTATTACGATTACTTCATAACAATATTCATATAAATTATATCAAACGAATAACATTAGCAGAACATATTATTATCTAGAATAGCTTTCTGGGTGGGTTTTATTATAAAAATCTTTAGATATTCTGAAGTAGGTCAGAATATACCATGTCAAAGCTTTTAGTCTCCAAGCTAGGCTACTTTTATACATACCTACTGAGCCTTATAATCGACTTAGGGACTTCCGCTCTCATAGGCGGTCGGGTCACTTCCTGTTATGCTTATATTTCCACAAGCGTCTACTCGAGACAGCGTTATTAGTCGTTCATGGGTTGTAATTCTTTGCTTAAGGAACCCAGATATGTTTGTGGATAATTGAAAAACATTCTTGAAGTGAAACTTAATTGGAATCGTTCTGATTTGAAGCTCGATGAAACGAAAATGCGTCACGATAAAGAAACAAAGACATAAATGTATAAGATTAAGTTAGTAAGAGTATGAGATGGAATACTTTACACAGTAGTTTAGAGTGACTGATAAGTAATATAATATTGACATTAAAGTAACAAATAATTTTAAAGTTATTGTACATCAAAATTCCTGGTATCAAGTCACTGTGCCCATTCGTTATATGGTTTTAGGAAATTTTCTTTTGTTGCTTTGCCAGCTTTTTTTTCTGTCCACGGTACCAAACCACTTTTCGAAAAAAATACGCTTTCTTCTGAAATTTCTTACTGCAGAAGTCAAGGAAACATGGCTAGCAGCTTGTCCACTAGAATCCCTCTCTATTTGCTTGAAATCACAACGGCAAAGGGACGACCCACTCTGCAGAACTGTCTTTTCTAAACTTTTAGACCAAAATCAGAATTTAGTTGAACGACCTCGCCTCCTTGCAATTTCTAAAAGGGAATCAAGATATTGGTTGCGAGCTCTCCCATCTGCAAATTTAGGAACACTTTTAGATAACAAATCTTTTTGTTTTTTTTCTTATTGTGAAAGAGTAAGAAACGGGCATGCAGTCCACCTGATGTTAAGTGGTCTCTGCAGCCCCGGGCGAGCTCTAATGTCTCTACCACCTTTAAATTGCCGCATTGCCGTGGGCCTGCGCCTAGGTGCTTATTTAACTCATCCACATAGCTGTCCTAGTGGAGCTCAAATCGATCATTTGGGGCTCCACGGCCTTTCTTATCAACGCAGCGCTGGTCGTCTTTCACCCCACGCAGCCATAAATGACCTCATCCGGAGGACTCTTGTCACCGCCATCGTACCGGCTCAACTAGAGCTGAACGGTTTAGTACGTGATGATGGCAATAAGCCTGATGACTTAACTCTCATACCCTGGAAAAATGGAAGGTGTCTAGTGTGGGATGCCACTTGCATGGACACACTTGTTAAAACCTAGGAGGTCGTGGGAATCTTTTTTTTATTATGAAAGAGTAAGAAACGGGCATGCAGGCCACCTGATGTT
>DWON01005505.1:0-14852 GCA_018251015.1 Phocides pigmalion okeechobee
TCCTTAAATAGAACTTCTGTTCTATTTGAGATTGGACGTGGTTGTCCATGGGCTGCAGTGACCACTTAAAACCAGGTGGCCTGCATGCTCGTTTCTTACACTTTCACAATAAAAAAAAAAAAATCCTGCACGGCGCTCTCCTGCGCTGAGAAACCTGTCAGTGTATTGTACCTCGCGTGCTATATATATAAGCAAATGTACTTAGGTATAACTAAACATGTGGATTCGGACATTGTTCGGAGTTACATTATAGAGCAAAATAATATATTTTGGTATTTGTTTTCCTTAAGTAACGATTTTCTTAGATAGCGTTGTGGTTTAACGAAAGGATAATAAGGTACGTGATTGGTCTTATTATAATGGAAGTAATAAATGAAATTATTTTTTAAAATTTAACAAAAATGTATGTCAGATATTTCTGCATCGCCATGTTATGTTTATACTTATATATAGGACAATCAAGTAGAATTCCACTTCTTCGTGTTTTCATTGAGAAAATAATGATTTTTTCATTTAATTATGTCTCCATGTAGAAATGCCTTTTCCCGTTTTTTTACAATAAAACCTGTTCATTTCACACGGGGGTCAGGCCCATTTATGTATAAAGGCAAGATTTAGTCTTGTTTTTTGGACGTAAATGTCAATGGGCTGCAAAGTCCATTCAACATCAGATGATGATGCAGCATTTACTCATGCTAATCTTTTTCTCATTTCAGGTCTCGTTGCAGATTGTCAGACAATACTTTATTCAGATCTCCAAGTTATAAGAGATAACAATCCATTGGAGCAGAATTGCTATAATGGAATAATCGTAGACTATTCTCTCTTGCCAGTAAACTACAAATGTATGACAATAGATAGTGTAGAACCAATTAATATTAACGTTACTATTATCAACGCTCCGCCAGTCAACAAATCATGTGTATCGTTTAAAGTCCAATCGTTGTCGTTACCAACAGACGATAACTTCCTAGTCTCTTGTATATTCGATCCTGATGAAGGAACCACACAGACTATAACGTTCTATCCGAACCCAGCCGCGTGGCTTTACATCAACTTAGATTACGTCAGAGGAAACAAGTCTTTGATAGCCAATTGTGAATCGTATTCAGATTCGTATGTGGAGGAAGTCGACAATCGTACGGTTTTAAATCTTATGCGAGACAGCAAAGGTCGCTTCTTCACTTTCGACTACGGATTGCCGACAACTGACTTGCAGGACGCGACCAGCTTAGTCAATTTGACGTCGAACGAAATCAGGATAGTCCGATTTCCGTTGTACGAATTTCTCGACATCGGCGGTAATCTAGCAATTGAGGCTAGTATCTTGATGAATCTAAAATACTACATGGGATATAAGCGAACCATCCAGAAAGGTGGATGGCTGGCATTTACTGACGATGACCAGTATTTTAGAGCTGTGATTTGCATGAGCATCGATCACGTAAGCATACCAACTGAAAGTGGTCACTGCAGGTTTAATGATCAGGTGAAGCCTGCGCTCTTCGTCCTTAATAGTACCGACACTGATTCCATTTACGACAAGGTAATAATCCCGTATCCAGATAGTGGTACTTGGTATTTGTCGTTTCGCTTGTTTTGTGACGAAGTGGTATGTCCTTGTCGTACTTCTGATGGGACGAAGTATTATGTGCAAACGAATGAATCGGGTACCGGCGTGGAACCGGTTTTTACGAACATAACGAGAGATGGTGGTAGTAGTTGCAACGCGACGATTGTCCTGTCGATATCGTCGACTTCCTGCGTGGGTGGCAAGTGCAGTAACCATGGTAGCTGCGGTCTGAACACCTTCGGAGGACTGGTTATGTCTTTCTGTTTCTGCTCTGCTGGATACGGAGGTATGCATTTTTCTTCGTATTAAACTTGGTGATAGAGCCTCCATTTGCAACACCAGTCATTCTTGTTCTTCTAACTTTTCCACGTGAAAAATAGTGGCTTTTTCACTTATAATAGTAAAATGAATAACTGTGTAACTTCTGAGATATAGGAAATCAAATCGTATCCTAGCCGTTTCTTCCGTATAAAGGCTACAAAATAAAATAGGCTATTTCAAATCTGTTTCGGGTTTTTGCGTGATGCGATAAATACTTAGATGTTAATTTTAAAAATTCTAAATTTACCATATGTACGTACAAACACTTCAGAGAAAAATCTATTTTTCAAAAAATGCATAATATTAAGTTTTGTATATGTTTAGTTATAGAGCAAATTTTATTTTAATTTTGAGATTTTCACAGCGGATTTTGAAGGTATAATTTTCTTCTTACAGGTTGGGATTGTTCAGACGATTCGAGAATGGACAGCAGGGCCTATATGCTGATCTCAGTTCTACTTCTAACGCTCAGCAACCTTCTCTTCTTCTTCTCCATCTACGTGGCCATCATCAGGATGTACTACGCCGAAGCCATGATGTACACCTTCACGATGGTCTTCTCAACCTTCTACCACGCTTGCGACGCGCCAGCCCAGGTAGCCTACTGCATCACCAGAGGTAACATACTCCAATTCGGCGACTTCTACTGCGGGCTCATGTCTTTCTGGGTGACTCTTCTAGCAATGAGCATTATCAGCGAGAAACTCAGATCGTTCTTCCAGCTCAGCGGCGCGATAGTCATCGCTCTGTTGACTACGTGGAATATGCACTCGTTCGTGGCATTTTTGCTGCCTGTGGCAATTGGTGTTTGTGTACTCCTCGCGTCCTGGTGTTGGGATTACCGGGATCACCGTTGCATGAGATATCCCAAATCGTACTACGCGAGACACTGCCCTTTCGGCCTAGCTCTCGTATCGATAGGCTTGATATGTTACGCCTTTTTGCAAACTGAACAGAATTATAAGATAGTGCATTCGTTTTGGCATATGATTATAGCGACAAGCGTCGTGTTTCTATTGCCGGATGTTAAGCGAAATGACGTTAATCCGTTCCTACCGAGTCCGGAGTCCTGCAGGATACCGTTCTGTAAAATGTTTCACAGATCTCAAACTCCTATAACAACAGATTGATATTTTAATAAGAATAGGTTAAAGTGTAGCTGGATTTTTTTAGAAATAAGAAGTTTTACTTTTAATATAAATGAAGACAAACTTAATGCGATTTTAGAGCAATAAAAATGATAATGCAGGTGGGCAAAAATGGAGGTAAAATTATCTCATACACAAACTGTCAAATTTGACAGACACAGAAAGGTGGTGCCACCTCCACTAATGGTCATAATCATTGACGCACTAACAATTACTTTATGATTTATTGATTTAGCTCTGAACATAAATGGTTAAGAAATTAGTATTGAGTTTATGATCAAATATTTAGCTTTTACGAGTTCATTGCCAACTATCTTTGTATTTTTGTGAGATTGTTTGTTAAGTAAGCAGTTTAAATATATGTATGTGTGTGTGTGTGTGCGCGCGTGCGTGTGTGTCTGTGTGTTTTGCCGACCTTAAGATACATGAAAAGGTGCAATATAATGCTGATATCTTTACCGTATAAGTAATATCTAAAGTTAACTCCATAAACTATCATTGCCTCTAATTAACGATTTAGAACATTTTTTTCCTTGTCTATATGTTCTCTATCAACATTTATAAGTTTTACTGTGCGCCGCAGATTAGAAAAATAAACAAAAACCAAAATGGCGTCTAAACCCTGCTAATACCTCTTTCTCACCAATTTATTATAAAAAAGTAAGAAAGACGAAAGTATACGTGCCCTAAATAATGTAAGTACAAGTGTAATTTCTATTTTATTTTATTATGTTCTAGCTAGTCAGAAACATAATAAAGATTTTACTGAAATGTATACATGTAAATACGGTTAGATATGTGGCGACATTCCCCTACTCGACAAGAGATGACGCCACACGATCCTGAATCACGCTATCGAAGTTTTCTAAATATTTTGTATATATACAAACTCCGAAATGAGACTATGGGAGCACGGCCGCTCCCCAGGCGACAACAATGAGCCTGGCCGAAGATCTCCCTTCGCCAAAGATAGATTTATACTGTTATACGACTTTGTATTAGTATCTACTATAAAAAGCCACAAATATTCAAGATTTAAAAGACTACTTTTAATCTCTGTTAACACTTTAGACGGGTTTTACTTAGACGGGTTGGCATTGCGGAAGGCGGCGCTAAGCTGGAGCTTATTTCTCTAGACTGATTTGCGCTGACAATTCACTGAAATATTGTATTTTTTTTTTATTTTTGTATAATCTACAAATACACAGACGTAATTTCCGCTCTCAATCTTGTGGCGCCAACGTATACACAGCGCTTTTGTTCGCCCGTAATCCATAGAGATTTGTACGTACAACACAGTTGTGTACGAGCCGCAAGCGTGTTGCGTCGCGCATTACACAGCAGTGTTGAAAGCCGCAGGGAAAGTGTTAAGCATATTGAGCTCTCTAGAAAAAACAGACATCTAAATATTAAGATAATAACAGCGTCAAATGTGCGTGATCTTGCCTCATACTTATGTCCTATAGACTAAAAAAGGGGCCTACTTATCAATGAAACAGGCAAATATTCAATCGACATTCGTGTATATAAAATATACAGAATATATTTTCAAAATTATTTTACGTTGCACGATGTTAAAAATATCAAGTTAAGTAATTCGGTGTTTATTTTTCATTTCTGTGTTGGTAGTCGCTTACCGTTAGTTATCAAATGGAGTAATTAGATGTTTATTTATCACGTAAGTGGTGGTAGAAAGCGAGACGCATACCGTTAGTTATCAAATGGTTTAATTGGGGCTTAATTTCTCATGTTTGTTTTGGTGATTGACGCGGCGCCTACCATTAATTATCAAGTATCAGTCTCTTATTCAGATATCAGTGCTAAAAAAATTAGGGATGATATGCGTCTTTCGTTCCATTTGTTATCGTCCAATCACGGTGTCGAGACGCCCACGCATTCGTAATATTATGTAATCGCATGGTCGATATATTGTTTGGATTATTGTATTCTAATTAGATCTACTTTTTATGTCAGAAGAGTAGAAAACCAGCATCCAAACCACCTGATGTTAAGTAGCCGCAGCCCATAGACTCCGAAATCTCATCTGAGCTCGAACGTAGATACGCTGCTACTCCTGAGGACTAAGATGGTTGCCGCGCTTCAAAGTGTAGCCGGCAACCGCATCTCTCCAACCGAAACACAAGTAATAAACACAAGTAGGGGTAAAGTAGAAGGTGAAGTTTTAAATTATTTTTTGCTTCCAGAAGATAAAAATAGAGCGGACAAAAGCTAGTTTATAATGAACATTATAACATCGCGATCTAGCAACCATAGGGGCCTACAAAGAAATATGCGTATTTTTTATTATTTTTAGATTCTATTAGTAGCCGTACAGATATAAAAAATAAAGATATTTTTTTCATAAATGTACCTAAATCACTTTGTAAGAGAACTACCTTTTGCCGACGGCTTTGCTCGCGCAAATTCGATATTACGAAATTTCATCTTCTAGTTCTTTTATACTCCTTAGGTGCTATTTCCAAAATTACTTTCCAAGTGCTCATTTCCGCTATATCAAGGAACCAAATATAAAAAATAACATTATCTTTTCCTTTACAAAAAAGAAAATCCCCGCAGTAAATTGCATCCCCTATTACAACCCCTTCAAGTTTTATTTTCTGAACAAAAAGTAGCCAATGTCCGACTCCAAGGTCTAATCTTTTTAAATGCAATAAATCATCAAAATTGGTTCAGCCGTCTTAACGTCAAAACGTACACATTTTCACATTTATAATATTAATAAGATTATTAAAAAGTTTGGAATATGTTAAGTAAAATGCAATCAAAGATTCGTATTTAGTCTTTTAGGTCTTCTGAAAATTAAGGGTTGCAGCCACGATCCTGTATAGGGCACGAATTCCACAGCAGGGCACAGTATGTATCCCCGCAGTATGTACATTTATCAAAATTATCGACAATAACAATACCGAATTAGATTTATTAACAAAATTCAGTCACCCGTCATAAGTAGTTGATAAGATAAACAAATGTTATCGCTATATTAAATAGAGTCGTACATTTTCCTTATTCTTTCAGCAATACTCATGACGATATTCCATTGTGTTCTTTAGTACAAGGACATATAGGGCCCGTGCCGTGGGCCCCCGACTTCATGGGGATCAGAATACCAATATATTCGCTTATATGAAAAAAGAAATAATTCTTTTTTTATATTTTTGGGTATTTCTATTGAGAGTAACAGTCACCATTTCCAAATTTACACTGAGTGCGACGCTTATATATTACATCGAGTCAGCGTTGCGTGTCGGCGGACCTAACCTGGACCTGTTTTCTCTAGACTGAAGATGCTCCAACTATTCATAGAAATGTTGGATTTTTTACCATCCGTATAACATTTATGAATACACAGACGTTTTTTCAGCCTGCAGTTTTGTAGCGCCGACGTAAACAGTACTTGTGTTCGCCAGTAATCCATACAGATTTGTACGTGCAACACAGGTGTGTACAAGCCGCAAGGGAAGCGCAATACAACAGTGTTGTTCGTCGCAGAGAGTGTTAAGACATTTTTTTAAAATGTCGGTGAATTACAAATAATCAATTTAGTTTATTTCGGAGTGTAAACGCATGAAGCATGCAAACAAGCATGTCTTGCGTCTAAAATAGGCTGTTTAAATCGTACATCATACGATACACTTTGATACATGCCATGGGATTTGTACATGGCGAGATTTGATACATTTTGAGATTAAGTCTAGTCCGAACAAATGCATATTTTTAATTTTTAATGACAGTCAAATCCGCGATAAATTAACCTAAAAAAAATAAGTTGCATATTAATGTCATAGATTTTATATTATTTATTATAAAATAACTATTACTTTTACTAAACTAAGCTTTAAAGTTATAAATAACAATAATAAATAGATTACATGTATGACCTAGTATAACCTATTTATGTATATCTGAACAAAAATTATTATTTCATTACTCGTACACCATAAATTTAGTCTTTTTTATTGGGAGAAGAGTAGCAAACGAGCTTGCAAACTACCTGATAGTAAGTAGTCGCAGCCTACAGACATCAACGTACAGCCACAAACACGACCGAAATCTTGTCTGAGCTCGAACATAGATGCGCTGCTACTCTTGAAGACAAAGATGGTCGCTTCGCTTGAAAGTAGCCGGCAACGGCACCTCTCCAACCGAAACACAAGTAATGCTTTACGGCGGATTATGAAGGCGCGGTGGTACCTCCCCGGTCGAACTATAGTTCTCCCACCTTTAAAAATATTATATTTATTATGTTTATTCTGGAATATAAATACTATCGGTGCCTTATTCGTGTTGAATTCAATTGAACAATAGTATTGTGCCATTTTACATGATATAGCGTTTAAGGATAGTTTTTTGAAAGAAATATGTAACATAAATATTGTATTATAAGATTGGAAAAAAGAAAAATATAATAAATAATTATATTACTTGTTTATTAACAATTGTATAATCATATTTTGAAATAAGAAAACTGTTTGAAATAATTGTGGTAAATAGTAATTTGTTTATAAACAATAGTGTTATTATACGGAGAACAAAAGTATAATTTAATTAAAATAAATTAAATTATAATAAAATAGAAATTATATTTAACACATGCAATTATTTATGATTATATTATACGAACAAGCTGTGTTGCCATGACGTAAATTTAATAATCAATCGTTTGACTATCTGGTCTAAATACAGATATATTAAATATTATCGTACATAATATATCCTATGTCCTTTTTAATATGTTCTCTAAGAATAACATGTCCTCTAAGAATATGTGTGCAAAGTTTCACGATAATTGGTTGAGTAGGCTTGACGTGAAAGCGTAACAAACAAGGTTACATTCACATATATAATGAGTGTGGATATTTAGATTTCTCACGAGTCTAACGCTTTTAATAAACATTGCTAAAATTTAGTGCTTATAAACAAAATGCCAATACTGTAATTCTGTAATAGTGTTGTAGACTCTGTACATTTTACAATAAGTTGTCTATACCTAAGTATTTATGTCTTTTTCTTGTCAAATGACTTGTTTGATGTTACCTAGTCGTATGGTTGAGTTAATGTGACAGCGCATTTCACACATGGCAACATTATTCTATGAAAACTCACATTGTTTCATGAAATAAGCGATGCAATATGTATATCTCTGTAAATGTTGAGCTTCATCTGTGTGTGTTCTGTTAACTCACACATGCATATTTGTGTGGGAGTTAACAGAACAGCGCATTTCTTACATGTCAACAATAAACAAGAAAAATAAATTAAAGTTTAATAGTAAAATACCTAACCACGATCATAAACGATCTCAATTAATTAGTTTTATTCTACTAACCGTAGTGATTATATTGTTTTGCCATAATGTAGATAAATTTTAACAAAGTTGATGGCGGTTTCGCGCGCCATTTCTGCAAAGAGGCGTTGTCAGCGTGATGTATCACGCGTGATATGCATACAAACTTATGTCGACGCTGGTGCGCAGAATGACTGAGTCGCGCCAAAGTCGTACGCGCTGTTTTCTCGCGTAGAGGTGCGTTGTCTGTGTGAGGAACTACAGAACCGCGCCAAGATTCCTCGCGCCTATCTCCTGCGTGGAGAGTTGTCAGTGTGTTGTACAATGTGTGTTGTCTATGTAAACTGAGTTCCACGCGACTGCGTGAGGAACGACTTGAGTCGCACCAACATCTCTCGCGTGTTCCTGCGTGGAGATTTATCAGTATGTTGTACAGCGCGTGCTGTTTATGCAATGGAAGTCCACGTCACTTTGCGTGGAACGACAGCCGCGCCATTGTCCCTCGCCCTACTCTAATGTGTAGAAAGGTGGTTTCAGTGTGTTCTACCTCGCGTGCTGTCTATACTTAATAACGTACAGCTTGGCAAAAAAAGTATAGAATTGATGGCGCCACAATCGCACTTCTGGCCATATCGTATACCCGAACAGCGTTGATAGTTAAGAAATTCTTGATATTGTATGTATATATGTAATTTATGAAGAAATAACACAATAGCTACACTATTTTTTGGTTACAAAGAGCCATATTTGCTTAATAAACTGATTTTACATATAATTTTGACTTTAAGTGTATATAAATATAATTTTGAAAGTCATTAAAGGTTTGAGGATACCTCGTAATAAAATAAATTGTTTGAATTTGATTACTTGTGTTGTGTTCACAAAGCGATATTTTTTTTAGCTTCGTCTGTAAATATCACTCTTTTTGCCAAGCTGTACTTAGGTTCAATTGTAAAAACGCTTACCCGCATACTATGAGCAGTTTGAAAATCGCTAAAGACATTCCTATATGTTTCGTGCTCAAAATTTGAATTTATATTGATCAAATTTATTATTGTGTTTACTATTATATAAACTCAAACGTAAAATATACTCACAATGTTCGTATAACAAATACATTGATTAAATGTTTTAACATTAAGTGAGGACCAAAGAGATATTTAGGAATTATTTTTGAATAAGAATCTTTTCAGCCTATTTGTCATCACTCTTTTAAGTTTATATTGAGTTATTTTATTTTAACTGTATGTTATAATAAAATTTAAATTGTTAATTAATAAATTATCCATTTAATTTCAATGACGAAATTGTACTGTTACATTGTATTCAGGCAAGGATTTAACCAAAACAAAGGTCATTGAACTTGTCGCGTTCATGTGACAGTGTGCGTGCAAATTTTATAATTTCACTCTCAGCGTTTTGTTAACCGCCTTTACCGTTGCAACTATTAAAAATATTTTTAAATATTAATTTTAATTTGTGACAGACAGTCCGTGACAAACTTTATGAACTCTAAAATTATCGTGTTGGTAAAGCTCTATACCATTTAAATACTATAATTATTATGTGCTGGGGGTCATTATAACTTGTCAATAAGTTTAGTTAATATCAACTTGTTTATCTCTTTCTTATTCATATGTTTGTGTAAAAGAGAAATATAAAGAGAAAGCCGCCATTTTCAATTACGCTAATTATTGCGGCAAGTTTTAATACATGCTTACAGACACACATTATCAAATATAATGCGTTCTTTTGAAGCTATTCTTACTATATTATATTGTTAACATTTATTGTCTTGAATAAGCGGGGAGTCTAGTAGAAAAAGCATAAGGGCATAAGGGCTCTTCTTACTACCTTTAAGAATGTGATTAATAAAATATGTATTTTTTTTATAATAAGCGTGAATTTGATTCTAACCTTTAAAGGAGCCATAAAGTTTGGTACGTACTTTATATGCTAAAAATGTACATACCTACTCAAGATACTATTTATTAAGAGTTAATTGTTACAGCCATCCTCTTCGCTTATTTATTTCATAAATTTAAATTCTCATATAAGATAAGATATATAAATATATTTTTGAAATGTTATCGAAAGTTTCGTTGGTATAGATACATTTGTGTTCTCACATAAATATATGGTTTTGCACCTATAAATAGCCCTATGAAAATTACCTGTATTTAAAAAAAACTTTCAATTTACTTGAAATTTTAAGGTATCGTCGTATTAGATTAATTGTGTTGCTTACGTATATTGAAATTTAGAATTGGTTTCATAAGATTATTAATTAATGTGTTTGTATAGTGATTATTAAATCAAATTTTACGAATTGAATGGGCCTATTTTTTACAACTTCCTAACGTTATACATATGCAGTTTTTACCTTTCCAGTTTATGAGTAACTATATAATTCCGAAAGTATTATTACTATACTGAAGTCATCATTAACAAACTGTCTCAAAGTTGGGTACGAAGTCAGAGAGGAAGCCCATGAGAAGGGGTCAGTCCACCATGCTGGGAAATGTGTGGCGGGCAGCGTTACTCCAACGAGAGTAATAGAATTGTCCTCGATATTAAAATTAATACTTTGACTGCGGCGCTGTAAAACTTTGGTTCAGGATTGCGAGAGGCGGCACTAAGCTAGAGTTCTTTTCTCTAAACTGGAGATGCGCCGATATTTCACAGAAATGTTGTATTTTTTTAGCATCCGTACATCATCTACACAGACGTTGTTTCCGCCTACAGTCTTGTAGCGCCGACGCAAAACAGCACTTGTGTCCGCCCGTAATCCATACAGATTTGTACGTACAACACAGGTGTGTACAAGCCACAAGCGCGTCGCGCCAAGTGATACACACCAGCAGGGAAACTTGCGTCCAATTTTTTTAAGATATTTTTAACTTAAGAAAAGATTTGTTAGGCTTTATACAGCACCATGTCCAGTTTTTGTATTTTTTTACATGGCAACCCTAATTGTCATGCATACTTTATGTTGCCAATATCCATTCTATGAAAATAATGGTTTAAAACAATAACCAATGGGAAAAAATAATATTGTACGAACATTATGCAAGAATTTTGTTTATTCTTGTACATAAATAAATAACACTGCTTACAATACTTACAAACTAATAGAGTACCAACATAATTCTAATGCCTTTTCGCGTGCCATTTAATAGAAACTTTAGAAAAAAAATAGATAACAAAATCACGTAAAAATCACAGTTGAAAAGAGGTCATTTAAGTATTATGTAAATAGAACTTTAGTTGATTTTCCCCTCCTTATAGTCGACGAAAGTAAGCCCCCCCCCCTACTTTATGCTTACATAAACAATATCACAATCAGAAATAATAAATAAAAGTTGCTGACGTAACCACCATCTATTTAGATACACGGGGATTTCCCTGCCCCGATTTCATCAAAATTAAGAGAAGCAACAATCCCCTCACTCCGCTTTGATGCTTACATAACACTTATGACCTCAAAATGCATGTTTCTGAATTTTTCAAGATAATATATAAAGAAATACATAAGTATTTTGACTGTTATTCTATTGTGCAAATACAGAGTGATCGTATTAAAATGTTTGGAACAAGTATTCGACATTATATTCCTTATAATTACGAAGATAAAGACATAAAAAATAATATTGTTACTCAGTTGATTCATTGACTAAGATCTACCAGTATACCATGATCATAAATATCATGACCAAACTTAAAATAATATTTTTTGAGGAATTTAAATCTATTAAATAGAATTAATTTTCCTCGTTTACATTTAATAAAAATATATCTTCGAACACTTAATGAAAATATATTGGCTTTTAAAATAGTTATAGTCTATCGGTAAGAATCGCCTCTCCCGAAGGGACTTGGGTTTCTTTTGGCCTGAAGGTCTTTTGAATGCCTGATTGTTCTAAGTTTGTGCGTATTGTAATTTAGTTGCTTGGAAGATTAGGGAAAACATACGGAAACCAACACGCTTTGGGACCATTGTGGACTATGAATTTCATTTAAGGTGAAGGCCCATACCCAGCAGACAGTAACTGGTTAATGACTACAATGTCATTTGGGAGTATATTCCTAGGAGGCTCTTCATAAACAAACATCATGTGCGCTGGGCCATTTGAGGTCATAGGTAACTGTGTGTGTGTTTGAAAAACTGAGTCATGAGCAAATCTACTTAGTGGGCTGGTTCGATGGTGCAGCAATAGTGAAATGATATATAACACCTCCACTGAGTAATGAGAATACATGAAGAAAATGATTATTATGGAAACACTACTGAACAACACACCTAAATTTGATTAGCGGTGGAGTACACTCCAGATGTTCATACTTTTGCTAAGAAACTTGTATCCAGAGATGATATACACAAATAGTGGCAGTTGAGCATGCTGATGGCTTCAATAAATTGCCTAAATAAATTTATAAAATGCTTTACAGGCCATAATTAAGATCTCAGACCAAATGTTCAGAACAAATTCGTTATGCAAACAATTTCTATGCACAACACATGTATACTATGTGTTTTGTACACAATATGAACTGTTTGTTTAAGTGTAACCACCAACCAAATGTATAATACACACATGTTGGCAAAAATGAAATTCTTCAATGTAACATTCAAATAGTTAGATGATTGATGGATCCGAGACAATGTACATCTAAAACTAGAACATATAATTTTGACATTTTGCAGATAGGTCATTTACATAGCAACGGTGGGAGAACTATAGTTCGACCTGGGAGGTACCACCGCCAACATAGTCCACTGTAAAGTATCACTTGTATTTCGGTTGGAGAGGTGCGGTTGCCAGCTACACTTTGAAGCGATGCGACCATTTTAATCCTCAGGAGTAGCAATGCATCCATGTTTGAGCTTAAATAGGATTTCAGTCATATTTATGATTGTACATGGATGTCTATGAGCTGCGACTACTTACCATCAGGTGGTGTGCATGCTCGTTTGCTATTCTTCTCACATAAAAAAAAGTAAGCACTAAAAAAAGGAAGTTTATTACTTCCAACAACAAACTGTGGATTAAGAATTAATGGAACATATTTTTATATCAACTTTTGAGTAATATTGGGTAAAAGGCTATTAATTATAAATTAATTGGCATTTTTATATCTTATAATGGAGACTGTATAATAATTAATATTGCTCATTATTATGACAGAGACTCATTGAGTGCCTTGCGAGACTAAGTAATGCTACATACATACATACATACATACATACTCTTACCCTTATTTATTTTTATTTGACAATAGACAACAACATATAATAAACCATTTATTAAAATATATTGAATTTACAGAACTTTAGTTCTCACAAGAAGGTATCATCAGTACTCTTTTAAACCACAATAAAATAATTCTTGTTTCGGCAAGTTGTGGTTGTCAGTTACACTTACAAATTAAGAGACTGTCATCGTCCTGAGGAGTAGTAAAATGTCTTACATTCAACTTCAGTCAGAATTTCAGTCCTGTTTTAGTTTATAAATGCCCATGGGCTGCAGAAATCACTTAAAATCAAGGAGCCTGCACTTTCATATGCTACTGTTGTATCAATAAATTTATATATTTTATTATTTACATTGTGAGAAGAGATCTTAAAATAACCTAAAACTGCCAAACATCATTTCCCGTTGCAACTTCTCCGGTGTCAAAGTACCGTCTATGCTTTCACAGTTTTCGTTAAAAACACTGTATGCTGACACCTCCCCTTTTTTCTTCGGCCGAGTCCTAGTATTGAGGTAAATGCCTATCAATAGTGATATGGCGAAAAATACAGCTCCAAATTGAAGTGATATAAAATACAGGTACAACGTTACCCATATTATAGTATAAATTAACCATTTTACAATGAAATGTAGCCATGTTTCTTGTGATATTTCTTCCTCTGGCTCCACAGCAGTTGTTTCTGAGGTTATGTCTATCAAGCGTTTCTCCTCTCTTTTGTTGCCATCGCTGGAGTCATCTTCGGAATCTTCCTGTGTATCTAAGAAGATTTTCTTTTTAGCGACTTCTCGTGCTGATGTCTGCAAGATAAATTACATATTATAAATATTTATATTTAAGATAACTTACGAAGTCTAATGACCATATTATAGGCTCTGATAGAACACATTGACTATGTATATAGAAATTTATATTGCTAAAAAAATTACCTAAGGTGGACATACAATTTTTTGTCCAGGAACAGAATTTAATCAACAAACACTGGCTTAGCAATTAGATTCGCTAATAACTAGATGAACTCAATTACATATAATAAGTATATCAACACCATTTAGGTTTACTTATCCTACATGTCTCCAATTAGATTAATTTAAACGGTTGTAGAGCCGTTAGAGCTCGCCCGGGGCGATACTACCGCCAACCTCATAACCCGCCATAAAGCAACATGTTCTTCATGTTGTTTTGGTTGGGGAGGTGTGGTTGCCGGATACACATTATTGGAGGCAACCATCTTAGTCCTCAAGAGTAGGAACGC
>DWON01005506.1:0-14852 GCA_018251015.1 Phocides pigmalion okeechobee
AACATGTTGCTTTACGGCGGGTTATGAGGGTGGCGGTGGTGTCGCCCCGGGCGAGCTCTAACGACTCTACCACCTTTCCAAGTTTATTATATAAGGGGTACTCATGTTAAACGATTTTTAAATTGCCGATATTTAGATTTGCATGTCTCGTGGTCACGGCTAAACTAAGTTTAATCGTGAGTACCTGTTATGTATTAAAATGTATATATTCCGTAAATTTTAAAATAAATTAACTTTTACAGTTTAGTGTGAGGTTTCTAAAAGTATGGGCGATAGTAGATAAAGGATAATAATAATGTAAAAAGAAACATCTCATATAATTTTATAAGAAATGATTGTATGCATCAGTATTCATGGAACACATGCTTTTGTTAGCATTTATATTATATTATGAATTCACGAGTAAATATTATGGTAAACACATATGGGAATAATCACATATAAATTGCTCTATGAAAACTGGACAGCGCTGGAAATTTATGAATAAAATATATTGACTAACCTAAGAAATGATGTCACGGTGAAGGAAAATATTATCGTGACTACTACGTCTGAGTTATGCAAAGTTATACAGCCATGTAAAGCCTATAAAAATATTAGAAGATCGTGTTTGACTATAGCTTAAACTCTATTCACTCTGGGTCGTATCTATCCAGAATATTTGATGGTGTTGGATGCATGATGAATTGTTAGCTACTTTTGTTGATTTTAAATTAAAAAATGTTTAAAGAATGTTCTATGTTTTACGTATTTTCTTAACTAGAAGGAAAAGCGGTATTGTTAGTTTTCCATTTCACAAAGTTGACTTTTGATTAATTGTATTTTTAGATGCCCTACACTTGGTTATTCTAAAGTAGATTTAAAATAAAAGTCCTTTTATAACCAGTGATCCATAAATACAAATATACATTCAAGGAAAAACAAACGATATTGAGCCATAAGTAGTATAATTGGAATAAAAAATGTAATTCCTCGCAGCCTACAGCTATTGCCTCTAGCTATCCAATCGTGGAACGCTGACACTCTCGTGAATAGGGTCGTGTAATCGAAATTTTTACCGCTCACTACCCCCACAAGGAGATCGCGGTTCGCCTTCTCAACTGGATCCAAAGTCCATCTGCAAGCTAAAGGGCCGCCCGAGTCCCCTCTAGCTACGTCAGTCAACATAGAATTTGAACATACAAACTTATTCATATTCATTTCCCAGATTTTCGAACACCGCCATCTTGGCAAGATGTGGATTGGCGCCAAAAGCATTACTTGCGACAAACGGGCCCGTGTGCCATGACCGAGTCGCCCGAAACCAGCTGATATGCACGTTCGCGGGTAATCCATGTTTTTTCGCGCGGGAATAACATAGTTCACGTTATTGCCGAAATTCCAGCATTTGTCGACAGTGAAAAGAGCAATGTCGTTATTGGGGAAATTAAAGTTCGAGTGGAGGACTAAGCGTCCGATTTTCCGCCATTGCGTGGTCGTATTAGTATTAGGGGTGTACATTAGATCGTTGCGTAGGTTTCCCGCCACGACGCGAAGGATGTGCGGGCGTTTCGCGTAATAGAAATTGTTTCCTTCAAAGCAATGCGCCGCCGTCAATACCTTCCATTTGCTAATAATGCTGCCACCACACAAATTCCTCCAAATATACCGCCTGCCAACCAAACGGGTGGGTTCCTTTATAGACACTACGTATGGTATCTGACCGTTCACCACTGGTTCACCGTTCACTATGGCCGGTCGCATGTAGTGCTTGGAATATTTTAGTGTTGTTATTACTCGCCGGTCTTGTTCGCTTGTCACTTGTATTGTTAGGATTAATATGAAGAAACATTGTGGTAACATTCATCAGAATTTTGAATGGCTTTGAGTAGAGTTTGACAGTGACTTTCATGAAATAACATAAATATGATGTAGAATAGGTCTGTACATGGTTTATTATTTATGTTATTTTCTAAGTTACTCTATGGTACATGCAATATTAAAAAAAAGGATACGACAAATTGAAAATATAATTTTCAATAAATGGTTTCAAAATTTATTATGGTAATGATGCAGAATTTTCTATATTTTTGTATGGTTGCGTGTTTGTTCGTCAAAGCAAAACAATATAACGATTTGAATTACATTTGGTATGATGGTGATTCATTATCGGGGTTAACATAAATATAACTTCTTCAAATCCAAGCGAATTAATTCTAAACTAGTCTCGGATGTAATCACAGGCGAAGGGTAATAGGTTCAGAGATAGAAAACAAAAAGGTTACTGCCAATTAATATGAAATTCCTGGCGCTACTAGATCAGTTACCCGTCACTCCTCTGACCTTTCGCTTGATTTTTATCGAAAGCGATTTCTGATTGTTGTATTATATCTTAAACCCCTTGACTGATGCCATAACTAAATACCTAGAGGAAGGGAATGAAATACATTTAGAGTACGTTAAGTAGTCAATCCCGCATGGGAACAGTATACATCTAATAAATACACAAATAACAGTTGTTATACCTACTTAGTCCAAGTGTCTATAGGAAGTTTAAAAACATTAGTCAGGTATTTACCTTTTAATAATTTAATTAAGTTATTATATTTAATTATTTAAGGTACGAATTCTTATCTGCTCAATTATATTGTATTTCTTTTTTTGTTTTATTTGCCAGTTTTTGTTTGTTTTGTCAATTATTTAGGTGGTGATAAAATTTTATAATTATTCACCGTAAACAAATAAATAAATAGACCGGACTGCGTTAACCTGTATTGGAGCATCATAGAATAATGAGTGCTCCAAGGGTTGTGAGTAAAGACCCTTGCAATAACAAGCAACAGGACACGAGATGGATTTTTTATCTGACAAGAGTAGCAAACGAGTATGCAAACCACTTAATGTTAAGTATTCGCAGCCCATAGACATCTACGTACAACTACAAACACGACTGAAATCTATCTGAGTTTGAACGTAGATACGTTGCTACTCCTGAGGACTAAGATGGTTGTTTCTCTTCAAAGTATCGCCGACGACCGTATCTCTCCAACCAAAACAAGTAATGCTCTACGGCGGATAATGAGGGCGGCGGTGGTACCTCTCAGATCGAACTACAGTTCTCCCACCTTGATTTTTTTTATTCATATTTATACATTAAGTCCTAATGCGGGTCGGATTCGCGCACTGATAGTTTATATATTTTTTTATGAATATACAAATGTATGCTTGTCGGCTTTTTCTCTACATTCGTTTTTAAATATTGTTCCTGATAAAAATTCATAAATTTCAGTCAACGGCGAGTACCCTACGGGTTTTTTTTATTTACTTGCTAGTGCCATAATTAACATAGACGACCATATCAACTTCATAGGATGCCCTAAGACGACATACGACTTCGTAGGACGCCATTTCCATCTTCCAATTATTGCGGATTGGGTCATATCACAAAATATTACAAGAGGGCTGGTTCATATCTTGCGCAAAGAATTGTGATTGCTATTCAACGCGGGAATGCGGCTAGTGTTCTTGGAACCATGCCGAATGGCCACGGACTCCCTTTAGATTGTTTAAGTTAGACTCTTATTATTATTAGTTTTAAGATTTTCATGCCGAAAAGCTTACATCACAAAATATAATAAGAGGTCTGGTTCATATCTCACGCAGAGAATTGCGATTGCTCTTCAACGTGGGAATGCGGCTAGTGTTCTTGGAACCATGCCGCATGGCCACAGACTCCCTTTAGATTATTTAGGTTAGGCTTTTATTATAATTCGTTTTAAGATTTTCATCATTGCAAACATATAATAAAGCATTGTAATTTTAATATTAATTTTAATTTCAAATCTTCTTGCGTTGAGAGAAAGTTTATTTATTGACAGACAGAAAGATGGACAACGATGTGACTCTACAAGATTTCCTTTTTTACTTTCGACATATGAAACCGTAATAAAACAGAAATCTTACATTAAAATCCAGGGGTATAGAAACCAAGACACTTCCGTGGGGGCTCGTACGTACCCCTTGTAATCTATCACGCGGTAAACCGGAAACAATCTTCCCACGGATGTTGTATTGTATGGACTGTATGGACCTTTGTCTTCATTTCCTTAGCGGAAAAATCGGCAAACAAGTTTAAGTAAAGGTGGAAGAATTATAGTTCGACACGGGACGTACCACCGCAGTCCTCATAATGCGCCGTAAAGTATTACTTGTGTTTCGGTTGGGAAGGTGCGGTTGCCGGCTACACTTCAAAGCGAGGCGACCATCTTAGTCCTCAGGAGTAGCAACGTACTCGTATCAATGTTCTTTCTCAGATAGGATTAGGAAGTGATAGAACTATACTTCGACCTATCGATCGAATGGTTATACGGCATCAGGTAAACCATTCATAAACTAACGTGAAGACATTTTTGTGTTTCCTTTGATAAGGTGTATTTGCTGGATATATTTACAAGCGAGACGGCAAACTCACTCCTTAAGAGTAGCGACGCTTATGCACGAGAGTACAAATTACGGATGTTACGGCAGTGAGGATATCGGAACGAAGTTGAAATCAGAGTTTTAAATTTTTTGTTGCCAAAATCGGTACCGGATCCGGAAGCGGAAGCTGAAGAAAGATATGTTAAGAGAAAGTAGATGTAATACAATAAGAGAAAAATATTATTCAGCCTTTTCAATTTGAGGTCATCGTCGCCGTCACTGTCCTCGACCTCGACTAACTTAAACCGAAATCAGAGGTGTAAAAAAATCGGAAGTTTTCACTTTTCAGAATCTGAATCTCCGAATCATTCGTAACATCCGTGCTACAGTCAGGACATTATCGCTTTCTGTAGTGAGAACTGAAAGTTTAAACCCCGGAAAGCAACTATCGTAGTAAGCATCTCCAGTTAATGCCGCCGGACTTAACGCTGACTAATAAAATACTAATAAATGTGAGCGCACTCAAAACTAGGTAAGTACTCGCTTTGTATGGAAGTAGTTTATGGCAATGGTTTTCAAGTTATTTATGTTTATTTAAATACATCAAATATAACTTATATCTCTGAAATTCCACTAATTACTCATACATAACCAGAATAGCGTGTCAACACAGAACTAAGTACCTAGTAGAAAACCTATCATTTAAATCATTCCATTCAGTATTTTCAAAATTATCAGCATACTTATTCTTTGAAATTTATAAAGTATAATTTGCCCTGATTCCCTGATAGCATCGTTAGTTCGAATCCCGTCTTAGACCAGCGATAGGTACTCGTTATTGATAATGCAGTTGATATTGATACCCTTAATTATAAAAGCGTTCGTCGCTTGATTGATTTTATTCAGTCTAGAGAAGATATAAAATTACGTATATTTTTTGCATCTAATATTTTCTCTTACAAATAACACTAAGCAGTTATAGTATTTTCTTTTACCACTTTTGACTGAGGCGCTCAAATATTGGATTGGGTTAGTGCAGCGGGAGACGGCACTAAACTGGAGTTATTTTCTCTGGACTGGAGATGCACGGACAATTCACAAAGTATTGTTTTTTGGGCATTAGTGTAGCATTCACGAATACAACTAATGCCCGCCTTTAGTCTTGTAGCGCTGACGTAAACAAAGCAATCTTGTTCACCCGTAATCCATACAAAGGTACACGTATAACACACGTATTGCACAGAAATGTTGTAACCCGCAGGAAAAGTGTTAAGTGCCCTACGCAGCACGAAGTTCTATCACTCATGGTCACCCATCCAATTTTAGTCCGCACTCAAAAATTGCTAAATTTTGTCAATAGTCGAGTTTACGAACTATACAAGCCGCAAGCTATACGTAGTCCAAAAGCTTATACTAAAAAATAACATAAACACAAGCCATGTCTTGACTTCTTCACATGTGTTTTAATTACATGCATTTGATAAAAAATATATTGTGAAGTAATATGTAAGAACCCAATTTGATATATTTTTATTACCTACTTTTAGTGCTTAAAAAATTATGATTTTCATAAATTAAATTTGATATTTAATAATAATGTAGGAAACTAGAAAGGTAAATAAAACACTAAAATATCACTATCGAACATTTATTTATTAAATTCATTTTATAAACCTTTAACCTTATAAAACATTCCAAGGTATCAAATACCACGTGAATACTAAATCCGGCTCGAAGGACCATTTTAACTGACACCAAATTAAGAATAAGTATGAAAACCTGGATTACTACACATGAGCGCCTGGTACCTCTATATTTTTATTATTAACACGCTCGTATATAAGATTGGGTCAGCGTTGTGGGAGTCTCATCACTAAGCTGGAGTCTATTTCTTTGGACTGAAGATTCGCCGACAAGTCACTGAAATATTGTATTTTTTTAGCATCTGTGTATCATCTACGAATAAACAGCCGCAACGTCCGCCACAAAAACACAACACTTTTCTTCGTCCGAAAATTCATACGGATTTGTACGTAAAACAGGTGTGTACAAGTTACAAGAGCGTTGCGGCGCGCAATACACAGCAGTGTAACGCTGCAGGGAAAGTGTTAAATGGAAATATCCAACAGATGCTGTGCATTTGATTAGCTGTACCCAACTCCATGCCTATTATTATTATAAATGTGAATGTAAATTTGCTTGTTACGCTTGTAGATATTTAAGGGCTCCAACGCGAGCGAAGCCGCGGGATAAATCTAGTATATAGTAAGAGTCTTAACTAATATATCATATGAGTCGGCTAAATGATACAAATGGTCCTTCAAGCCGTACCTTATTTATTCATAAATCTTCTTAATATTCATTACATTTATTCAATGTTCTTAAATAATACGTGGGAATCGATGTCAAATTAACATAATTACAATTAATAATTACTTAACACATTAACTGCGGAAAACACAACTGTTGTTGCGTTGCGTAACGCGCACGCGGCTTGTACACAACTGTATTCTTACAAATGTGTACAAGCTTATGAACACAAGTTTTGTGTTTACGTAGGCGCTCCAAGACTGCGGGCGACCACGTGTGTATTAGTAGACGCTACACGGATGCAGCCAAAGACAACAAGTGTGAATCATCGGCACATCTCCAGTCTAGATAAAACAACTCCAGTCTAGTGGCGCCGGTCGCAACGCTGTCTTTATATTAAGACGAACGCCACAGTCGAAGTGATAATACATTGACAGATTAAAGATAAAAGAAACTACTTTAACTTTCTTTACAAAAAGAATTGACACGTACTTTTGAAAAGATATCTGAAGCAATAAATTCAGTCTCTAAAGATATGATTATTTGTTCTATGAAATTTTGTTTTCATTTTAATTTTGAAAAAATAAGGGCACGTTACAACAAAGGGCACATGATCAAGTGATAAAATATATTATTTACATTTTTAAACAACAACACCCTTTATAGTTATTTGTACAAAAGATTTTCGCTTATAAACAAGAAGCCTCATACAACAGCAGAATATAAAAATCCTCTACGTTTATATTTAAATAATACGTAGATTAAATATTGAGTACGAAAATGTTGTTAAGTTAATAAAGGTTATTTATTATCCATAAAATAAAAAATAAAAACCTTAGATAAGAAAAAAATCAGCCTGTATATATTTATTTTTCTTAATTTACTTTTACTTAGCTTAAATACTACGTCCAGTAATACAAATATCTATTAAAGTCATGTCAACGAGTTAACAAGAAAACTACAGGGTGTTCTCAAAACTAAAGTCATTATTTACATCATTAATTTCAAATTACATATTCGTAAACAATATTTCATAGTTAAATGAACATTAAAATGAATACAATTATTATAAAAATATTTTTAGTTGCATCAAAAAGGGATAAGACGCAACAAGATGATACGAACCCACCTTCTACATAAGTAGATATAGGTACATTCTGTATAAGTAGGATGGAAATAAGCAGATGGGCTTACAACACGGCTCACTTTGAAATTACAGACAGACAATTCAGTTGTATTCATTTGTATATAACTTTGTATATGACAAGAGTAACAGGCAGTATTATATTTATCAATATGCATTAGTGGAAATATCCTTATAATTAGGCAATATAGTATGTTCCTAAGAAATTCCATTAAATATGATTTAAATTTTAAAGTTTCATAAGTACTTAGTCTATTTAATCTCATAAAATACTATATAAGCTATAAAAATATAGTAAATAATGAAAAAATATAAAGTCAATACAAAAGTAATCAGCTGACATTAACAGATTAAATGAAGTATCATTTATCTGACATTAATAGAGAAGCTTCATTTAAATTAAATATGGAATAAAATGAAAAAATATATGAAACTGTATATCGTCATATGACTTCAGGTTCATTCAGATTTTCAGTGTTATTTCCTTGTTATAATGGAGAACGGACCATTATTGCCAGCGTAATTGCGAATGTTCTGAACAATATTTGATGTAGTCCAAGCATTTGAGGCATACATATAATTAATAACCATAATACATAAGTTTTATCATACGAATTCATAATACTAAGATATTGAATAAATGCTGGCATAGTTAAAAGACGCCATTTTGATTTATTTCTCAAATTCAAGGTACAATTGCCATATTTTATTTAATTATAGAGTATATTTAAACCTAATGAATGTCAAATATTTTTTTTTTTATTTGTGAGTCCTCTACACTTATATCTATATATAAGGGTAGAGGATAGGTATCATATTGCGCCAAAGATTCAAAAAAGAAACCAAGATGGCGATTTAATACTGAGCCAAAAATGTTCGTTCCATTTTATTTTTATTTTTTTTTAACATTTTTCGTCAAACTAAAAATAATATTGAGCGAGACTATTCAAAGAATTAAGGAGCAAATATTTTATTAACGAATAATGCAATTATATTTTATTAACGATGTCATATTAAAGCATACAAAAAATACTCATAAATATACACAAAATACTATATCATTGTTATCACCACAGAACACATATCAATCAGTAAGGACTACATTTAAAAAAGGTATAATATATACTATATTATAAATGAAAGTCTGATTTTGAAACAACCTAATTTCTACTAAATACAAATAAATATTGAGTACAAAAATGCATCCATTTTTTTATAGAACGGGAGCAGTAAATAAACCTGCAATCTGTTGGTGGCGATAAGTGGTCGCTGCCGCCTGTTGGTAGAAGTGGAGTCCAATATAAAGTCAATCATGAGATGCAGTGCTACTCCTGAGGACTGAGATAGTCTATTAATCATTCATAGAGATCCACAGACAGCGTCGACCACATGTATTTAAGAAAACTATATGATCGTTTGCTACTGAGTGAACTTTTATTTATTTTATGTCATATATGATCTTTGATATTTGTTTAAGGGCTTTAACGCGAGCGCTGCCGCGGGAAAAATCTAGTTCAAAAACATTACAATTTATAAACCATGAACCTTCAAAGAAAATGGCATTAAAACGACCACCAGTCCTCAGGAACAATAAGCAAACGTAGATGATGTTTGACTTCAGAAGGAACATCAATCCTGTTGAACATTTGCCATTACTATTTGGTATGTGATCTGCGCTTACGTCTATAGTAAAGCATTATCTGTTGGCATCCAACTTTACAAGATATAAAACAGGAGAGGAATGTAAAGGTGATTACACATACGATTACTTATCTTGCAGTTGCACGTAGTTGGCCGGGAACAGTCCGTACGCGCCCTTACACAGGCCTTGCCACCAGCCTTCGTCGATCTGGGAAAGTAACCAAATCAATAAATGGCAGAAATACACCGCCCGGGGAAGTACCACGGTCGCTCTCTTAACCTACCGTGAAACATTTTTGGGTTTAGGTGGGTGGCATGATTGTTGCCTATCTTTGAAGCGAGAAGAAGTTTTTTTTTATCATGAAAGAGTAAGACACGGGAGTGCAGGCCACCTGGTGTTAATTGGTCACTTCAGCCCATGGACAACCATGTCCAATCTCAAATAGAACAGTGCTATTTAAGGGTGGACGTGGATGCGTTCCTACTCTTGAGGACTAAGATGATCGCCTCCAATATTGTGTATCCGGCAACCAAACTTCCCCAACCGAAACACAATACATGAACAACATGTTGCTTTACGGCGGGGCATGAGGGGGGGGGGGGGGCCGCCCCCGGCGGGGCCTTACGGCTCTACCACCTTTTAAATTTTTTTTTTTTTTTATAAAACAACACCGAGGACAGAGACGATCCCCTCGCTTATAAATATAGCTGGCAACCGAAATGCAAGAATCGCTTTACGGTGGATAACGAAGACGGAACCGTCTCGAGTGAGCCGTTGTACAAAGAGGTCAACGCACGCACCATGACGATGTTGGTGATGAGGTCGTCGGGGTCGAAGGAGATCTCGTCGGGCGCGGCGGCCTGGTAGTCGTACAGCGCGCGCGCCGTGTAGCCGTCCTCGTCGTCCTCCGCCTCGCCCGCCTCCGCCTCGCCGCCCTCCCAGCCCACCGGCGACACCACGATGGTGGGCTGCCGGCACGCCTGCACACACACAGACAGACACACGCACACACGTGACACCGACTCAGTTTCGAGCCATTAACTTGTTAACACTATCCCTGATGACACACAGATGCAAAAACATTACCTATTTCAGTGAATTGTGACGATCTTCAGTCTAGAGAATACAGCTCCAGTTTAGTGCCCCCTCCCGCAATGCTAACCTGATCTAATATATGAGCTTGTAAACATTGAAGAAAATGTTTTTTATATCTGAGTGCCCACCATTTTTCGGTCACTTACAGAACTGCATATAATGTTTATAAAGCTACGTGATACACGTCTCTGAAGCATTTAAGGAGTTATCACACGAGAAAAAATATTAAACGAAATTTACACCTGGCTCAAAGACTCGAAACAGTTTTTTTTTATGTTAGAAGAGTATCAACCTGATGTTAAGTAGTCGCTTAATACATAGACGTCTACAAATAATCTTAAACAAGGCTGAAATCCTGTTTAAATTGAACGTAGACACTTTGCTACTCCTGATGACTAAACCACTGAACCGAGCTTATAACCGAAGACCGCTTATAAGAACTCATTGTATGTCTAATTAGTTACTTCATTAACGACCCCAACTCACCTCTTCCCTGCGCTCCTTGTCCTCAACATCCCCTTTATCCCCAACCAAGGTGACGTCGGGGAGGTTCCCCTTCACCTCTGCCGCGTGCGCCGGCTCGGCGGGGCTGGCGGCCTGCGGGCTGGGCGGCACCTCCACCACCGCGGGCACTACGTCCACACTCTCCCTCTTCTCCGGTTCTTGCTTCCTCTTTATAACTTCTTGTTGTTGCTTGGGTGCTGGGATTTCCTCTTGTTCCGGCTTCTCCTTGGCTAAGCGTTCTTTTTCCTGAAATTAAAGTGTTTATGTCAGTACGAATATCAATATCTATGTTTATAAAATATGGTGACGGCCAGACCCAGACATCAACTCACAGCCGGACCCGCTGAACCTAGAATCTTAACATCTGCAGATAGATTATTTGAATAGTGTAAATTAAGAAAGGAATTTTGTAAATTGCACCCCTGATAGGGGTGGGACTTTATGTCACTTTTGTGAAGATATTGTTATATCGACTTCTCCAGGAATAAAGCAGGGGTATATTTTTGTTTTATGTTAGATAATTAATGGAAAATGTAAGTCATAAATGTTTACCTTTTCGGATAGACTCCTGTCCAGCTGTTGCCGCTCCTGCCTTATCCTCTGCACTGACTGTAGAGCCTCCTACAATAACAGTCAATCATTAAACCTCACTTCATTTTTTTATATTTCGATGTCCCAGAATGATAGATACGTTTCAAATTTGAATTGTATTGATGTAATCAATTTGCTATCGTTCCACTACTGGGTCCGTGTTCAGGGTATACCCGTCTACCATTATATCCGTGTCTACGCTAAATGAGGAGGATTAAGCTATAGTTCACCACTCTGATTAAGTGCGGATTGGAAGACTTGATACACCTCTAAGAACCATCCTTCATTGACCACGATCTCAAACTCAATCTTTTCAATAACCACTGCAATGCTCACATTTATATTACTCAGAATTTCAACAGGCGGCATTAAACTAGATGTTTTCTCTGAACTGGAGATACGCCGACTAGTCAAACACCTCTTGCGTTTGGCAGCATCCGTGTGGTGTCCCCTGTCTACCGTGCTCATCCACAGTTCGCAGTGTTCGCCCGTTAGCTTGCAAAAATTTGTAGTCGTGTGTAAGTCGCATGCGCGTTACGCAAAGCAGAACAACAGTTGTTCAACAACTGCGGGAAGCAGTTAGTGTTTCACTTTCCGCTACTCGACAAGAGATGGAGCAACACGATCTTGAATCACGCTATCGAAGTTTTCTAAGTATCATGCATATATACAAACTCAGAAAATGAGACTATCGGAGCACGGCCGCTCCCCAGGCACATCCACTCGCCTGGAGGGAGATCTCCCTGTTGCCACATACTTGTTTCATCGACCATTATCTCAAGGTTGATGTACAAGGGTCGTACCTGCTCCTTCTCCTTGGCCATGTTCTCGAACTTGGCGCGGATGGAGGAGGGCTTGGCGCCGCCGATGTCGGGGCGCGGCCGCGTGTAGCCGCTCGCCTTCTCCACCTCGTCGAAGCGGTGCGCGCACTTGTCCACCCTGTCCGTCTCGATCCCGAACTTGCCCCCGAAACCCTGCAAGCACACATTCCCCCCCAAAGTTATTACAAAAAAAGTTCACAAATCTTACAGAATTCGAATCAGGCAATCTCCCTCGCATTTCGAAATATGCCTATGAGTACACACGTTTTATTTACCCCAATCTTATTACAGAAAAAGTTCACAAATATTACAAAAATCCAAATAGGCAGTATCTCATTCCCCTTTCCACAAACCCATATGAATTTTCGATAACCATTTTATTCCTCTTTCTCCCATAAATGGGGGCGTGCACTACATCTCTGTATCCGTAGATGATACATAGATACTAAAAAATACAATATTTAAGTAAATTGTAAGCGTATCTTCAGTCTAATTCAGCTACACTTTAGTGACGCCTCCCGCAAGACTAACCTGATCTAATATATGGACGCCGCAGTCAAAGTGTTAAGTTAGAAACAATAGAATTGTGTTTGTAACGAGGCAAAGGTGATGATAAAGTGAGAGCGAGCACCTTCTTGTGGTCGAGCTGGCTGGCGTGCGCGGGCGTGTTCTCCCGGTGGTCCCAGCCCAGCGCCGACGCGTCCTGCCGGTCCGTCTGCACGCCGAACTTGCCGCCGAACCCGATTGCGTAATCTACACAACATATTATATACATTTCTATGTAAATTGTGTTAATCTTTTGTAAAAATGATAATTAATTATACGATATATAGATAATATATAAGGTATACTATATTTTTTATAACATACCTACTACTTAAAAAGAAACTTTCAAACGCACCAAATAAAATATTCAAATTATTTACTTACTAACACATTGCTATTACTATTTATGTTAGAGATAGCAAACGGGCGTGCGAGCCAAAGTGAATACATTAATTATTTTAATGAATGATGACGACTGTGGTGTTACAAAATGTTATATATCGTTGACGTAATTTGATATTAAAGGTGTGTTTGACGTGGTACCGCCTCTTGAAATAGTATTTCCATGAATTGTCTTATATTACGCGCAAGTTTCTTCAAACCAAATATTTACTGTAATCTGTCTTCCCAAACACGTTAAAAAATTTAATAAACTTTTTTTACCTGTTGAATTTATTCAAGCGTTTTCCTATATTCTTTTAATTCAATCTCAAATAGTATTTTCGAAAACCCATACCTTTTTGCGAATTATGCGTCTGCACGGACTCTTTGTGGTCCCAGCCGACGGCGCTGGCGTCCTTCCTGTCCTCCTGCACCCCGAACTTCCCCCCGAAACCCACGGAATAGTCAGTTTGAGAAGAATGCTTCTCCACTTGCTCCTTATGATCCCAGCCGGCGGCACTCTGAAATAAATGACATCCATTTCTTACATAAAACTATTTTTGTGTGTGAGTGAAGAGATTTAATACCTCAGGAGTAGCGACGCTTATATGATTAACTTCAGATAGATCTCTTTTATCACCATCACTGATATCCCCACTGTTAACAAAATTCATTTAGTACAAATATATAAGTGTTCCTATTATGTATTGAGATGGAAGAACCGACCGAGGAGGTACCACCGCCGTCGTTAATAGATATACTTAATATCTGCTGGCCTTCCATATAAAATAATTCCAAATAAAAGTAATCTAAAATCTTGATGGAGCTTATATAGCTGATTTTATGAGGAGTACCTTCGGCTTTTTTTATTTTAAAAAATTCAGGGTTCCATACAAAAAAAAAAACATATAATGTTATACTGCTGGATCGATTTCGACAAAAAAATTTGTGACACAGTTGAATTTATAAGGAATTTATAAGTTACTAAGCACATTTTATTTTTGAAAACACTAACGAAGTCGCAGGCATAATTAGACATAAATTAGACAGGCATTAGACATTAATTAACATAAAAAACTAATTAAGAACCTCTAACTTTTTTGAAAAGATTTCACAACTGACCTTATCAACGCGGTCCGTCTGTACGCCGTACTTGCCGCCGAAGCCTTGCGAGTAATCGGACTGCGAGACGTGCTTCTCCACCTTGCCCACGTAGTCGTGGCCCACCGCGCACGCATCCATGCGATCAGTCTGAACACCGAATTTACCACCGAAACCTAGAACAGTAGAGACTTACTATCATCTCTTAAAACAGGCTTTTTTATTGCGAAAGAGTTAGAAATGGGCATGCAGGCCACCTGATGTTAAGTGGTCACTGCAGTCCATGGACAATCACGTCCAATCTCAAATAGAACAGAAG
>DWON01005507.1:0-14851 GCA_018251015.1 Phocides pigmalion okeechobee
ACCTATAAAGACCAAAGTAATGCTTGTCAACGTACTTATTTTGCCTATACTTGACTATGCAGATGAGTGCTACCCGGATCTGACCGAAACCCTTCTCAATAAAGTAGAACGCCTTCTAAACAATTCCATCCGATTCATATTTGGCCTCCGTAAATATGATCACATATCTCATTTTAATTGGCTTATTATTCGCCAGAGGCGTAATTCTGTTTCCGCTTTACTCAATTTTAAATGATACAATTACTCCTCCTTATTTAAAAAAATATTTCGGTATAAAATGCTTCCGTCGTCTAATAATTTAAGAGTTGACATTCCACTGCATTCTAGCGGTTTTTTCCATTTCTCGTTTACTGTCCAGGCGGTACTGCTTTGGAACGCCCTGCTCGTGTATATTCGAAAAGCACCCAGCAAAGTCATGTTTGAAAATTAGTCAAAGAGCATTATCGAAACAAATCAGATTTTTAACAGGTACTTTCATTTCTATTTGTATATGTATAACATAAAACATTATATTTATACATATGTGTATGTATGTATGCGTGTGTGTATGTATATATAAATAAATATATAAAAATATACTTATTTAATTAGTAAGAATATTCTACAAGTTTTTTGCTTTGGTTTTAATTTTAACACCTGCCACAAATTTTCTACATCCACACAGGGTTGTCTGGCAGAGAATGCCCTCAGGCATTAAGTTTGCCCTTTTGTAACATTTCTCTATAAGAGATGATACAATAAATCATTACATAAATAAATAAAATTAAAGTTAAATAGTCAGTCAACGCAAAAGAATAAATTAACTTCCAAATGATCGAGTGATAGTGATATTTTATTCGTCTGTTAAGGGAATCTGAAGTGTCTGAGCTTAGAACGGATTGAGATAACAAATTCCATAATAATGTCTCAGCTGAAGCATAAAGGATTTTGCGATATCTATCGGAAGGTTTCTAAGTTAGCATATCAATTTCGGGCTGAACAGACTAGGTAGATAATAAGGGACGGATAGATAGAGCACGTTTACTAAATTGAAGAGAAGGGCGCGACAAATGGATACCTATCTCGTTACACCAACACTGTGTTGTTAATGAAGCATTAGATTAGTTTGAGAAACAGCGAATAATCTACTTAATAAATATCCAAATAACTGGCAGACAATACACAGAATGAACGGGTCTAGAAGGATAAAGTTTTAAACTAGTCCTTTTATTCAGTAGGTACGCACTGAATAAGGATGTTTTGTAAATTTAAACCCTAAAGGAGTTAAATAAAAGATGAAAGTTTGTTTACAGATTTGAATTTGTTAATAAATTTTACGTGACATGATTTAACGTGAACTTATACAACCCACTTGATAGTAACTCCATACGAAACAATAGTCTTACATGAAGTCGATCAGATACAATTCTATTCTTGAAAACAAAGGTAGTGTTTGCGAAGTGACATATGAAGCTCACTTATTTGTAATGTAATGTAATGTAATGTAAGTGAACTGACATCAACGTCTACCGGAAAATAGGAATTGCTTCATAGTGGTAATTGCGATGCCGATAGCAGCCGCGCGATCAAATCTTCCAAATTCGATCACCTGCAAGATTGATAAAAATAATAAAAAGTAAGCTTTTTTGGAAAAAATCCTTAAGACAAAGTTAGAGTCATGATCGTGTGCCCGATAAAAATCCCGGTAATTTTACTTTCTAATCTGCAACTTTGTCGTTATTTACTAATTGTCTTTTATGAACAAATTCCATGAACGTGTAATTTCAGCGTATCGATGTCAACTGGATCGAGGTTATTATAACATCAGTCAAAGTTCAATCTTTGTATGTCGCACGTGAGATTTGCACACATCAAACAACTCGCACTCGCATACCGATGAAAAGCGTGCTCTGCGGTCCGCAGGCACGGACTGTTGACGCTGTTGATGTTTCAGCGGCTACTACAAACCAAATTTGTAGTTTATTAACTGATGAAACCATAATAAATAAATGCTCGCTACGCTCCCACATTGGAATTCCCTAGTACGGGAATAACATACTTCTGAAGAATTAATTTATAATAATGTTTTGAGCCTGAAATTTATGAATGGTTTTGTTCTTTTGTGTGTTCATAACATTCGCAACTCATGCAACCCCTATTTATATGTGCATATATGTGGATATATTAGTTTAGTCTATCAGGAGATAAAACCAATACGGCTTTACCGGGTGGACCACCTACACATTAATAATTAGATTAAATATTTCTTGAGTTTCGGTGAAAAATGTGGTCACAGATCATATTGAATATAGTGTGATTATCTTAATACTTCGAAGGCATCGCCACTACGATCCACTTTAAATAAGACACTTGTTTCTGATATACGCAGGTGGCTACAGATACCAAGGAGCGGCGATGACCATATTTTCTTTTACTACTACAATTTCATAAAAATCATTAGTATATAAGAGATAAATGTTATTTAAATCATTCTTATATGTTAATATTCGCTCGTGTAGTTAATGCGAATTCCTCAAGACGTGTCAGTGAAGTGGTGTGACGCAGCGTTCACGTATTTATAGCCGGCTCCGGCGATAGGTCAGGGAGCGAGCCAATGACCGTTCTAACGCTCTATTTATGGTGCTATCTGTACTATGGCTAAAGAACCTAGAATGAGGTGGAAAAAATAAATATATTTTTTATCCTGTGCTAAAAATACGCAATATTTTCATCTCAACACATATTATTCAATTGAAACCTGTGTTCCTCTTATTGGAATATATGTTTTTCTATTTATGATTTGTAACATAAACGTAACATCTTGTTTTACGTTTCAAGTTAGATATTACCAACAAACTCTATTCCACATACATGGAATGTGTTTCAGCAGAATTATTTTATAAAACGGAAAAAGCAAACGAGCGGTTCACCTAATATAATTAAAGGAGCCGACAACCGACCTCTAGGCCAACTTAACCAACCGCTACGCAACACTTACTTACTTCGAGTTAGAATTGGGCGCAGCGTTGGTACCTCCAACTGTACGGGTTATACCACCTTGCCTGTCCAAGCTCTCCCCATACGTCAATTAATAAATATATGTATACTGTCAATCTATGAATTGCTAGTCGATACAGAGATATCATTAAAACAATCTAGTGAGCTATATTTATGACCAGCCATGTGACATGTCCACGTGCAAAGTTATGAAAATACATGAAAACCAGAGACAAAAGGATCTGCCAATTTAACTGACATGATCATTAGTACCACTGCCAATAACAGCTGTTGGGGAGAACATTCGATATTGTTAAGATTATTCTAACGGACTAGTTATGGTAGCCAAAAATATATTTCTTAAAGAAAATTTCAGCCAATAAATATTTTTATTCCTGCATTTAATTGTTGCGCCGAGCTTTTTAAAAAAGCTACGTTTTTCAACTCAGTGAAATAAAATCGAGCTTTGCTAAGCTTCCTTGAGAGCTTAAAAGCGAATGCAATGGATAAAGCAACAAACGGCAGTCACCTGATGCCGTACAAATACTTCTTTAATGTTGCTTCCCGCTTCATTCGCAGGCTTTTACCTTCAAGAAAAATGCGCATTTAATGTTACTGTAACTTACAATAACATTCCACGTTTCAATTATAATGAAATATACATTATGCATGTATGTACCGTGCAACTGTCTGACCTTTTTCCATAACAACGTGATATTATGAAATCCTATTTATGAATAGTTTTAGGTTTCCAATGTCACTTTTATAACAAATTTCGTATTTTTAATAAAGCTATTTAAATAGTGAATAGTAGTAAAGTAAGTCCATTTTTTATTTTTTATTTTTTATCATGGTTTGTACATTGATAGCATCGAATTGTTTCCCTGTGTCGTATTAATACACACAAAAACATGGTATATGTTTAAGACGGTAATCTAGATAAACTTAGATAATAGTCTGATCAAGATGTCTGTCTAAGCACGAGGAACTCAAATCAGATCACGTCATGTGCCAGATCGGTATCGAGAGCACTGCGTCACACGAGCCAATCAAGCAGTTCTGGACATTATGTGTGACAGATATCTGAACATGGCGAATGAATTATTGCCACGTTTGCAAGTTGTATCGCAGCTGCCTCCGTGGTCCACCGAGATTGCGATCTGCCCACCAATCAATCACAGTCAAATCAAATAAAATTCCGAATTGGATCCAAAAATAGAAATTCTTTTTTCGTAATGTTATAATTATTATTTAAACTATGCCAAAAACTTAAGCGTTTAGAATTACATAAAAATGAGTGTTCCAAATGTTTTCTGAGGAAATCCTCTTATGCAATATGAGCTAAATACCTAAGTGGTGAAGAAAACTTGTGTAAATCATAAATAATAGTTAAAAAGCAAAGTTAAAAAACTTCAGACGCGGTTGGAATTTGTACGGATCATTATGACTAAATTTCATACGCGCTTCTTTACGTTGAATCACACATCTTTAACACACTATTAATGTAAAACACATTGCACGTTACAGAATATAAAATCATTAATTTGCAGGCAACCTTTCCCGATTATCTACAAATATGTTATCTACACAATCTAGAAAGTATAAAATAGAAACCGTCTGAGACTTATCCTATCTCTCCAAGATGTTGACGTAACATTTTCGGTTTTTGAGATAAGAGCCAGTGAAGTTAAAAGCAAAATATTCCTAATTATAAGATCGCTAGCGCAACTTCATACAATAGTGTATGACTTGACGACATACTTGAAGTATATTTACTAGTGATCGCAAAAAAGTTATATAAACAAATGAAAAAAGGCTGTATTTTCCTGATACATTACAGAGTATTGCAAATAAACGGCGCCATTAGTTCCCTTACTACAGGAGTGTTATGACTTGTCCACTTATTTCTCTCTTTCGTGGGTGTATACATAGATCGCACATGAAAATTAGTTTGGATACATTTTATCCGCAAACAAGCAAATAGATTTACCCAAACCAGGAGTGAATTACACTTTAATTACGTAACTATACGGGTACAAATATCAATTTGTGATACCGCGGGAAGCAACTATTCGCGAACAATCAGAAAGTTGGCGCGCTGCCGGTTTATCGATTGTGCGGTCGCTTTGACACCCGCACACACACACGCACATAGACAAACACACAAAGTTACTGTGTTTGATATTTCAGGAAGTTATGTATTATGGCAACAGATGAGTAAATTCTAGAACTTCCGAGATCCTTTAAACTGGCTTTTATGTACTGACTTGACGGCAACTAGGGAATAAAACTTTATACTAACCCGTGTTTATAGGAAATCACTCACCTATTTTTATAAAGTGTTTATTAAAGAGTAGAGCCTCAACTGCTCTACTCTTAAATCTTAGTTACCATATATCTTAGAGTAGCGATGACCGATTGACGTCGAGAGGATAGCATCAATGTTACTACTTTTTTCTGACAAGCATGTAGGCTACACGATGTTAAGCGATCTGTAGCCCATAAAAATTCAATTTCAAACTGGACTGAAGTTTTATCTGAAGTGTTACAACCTACAGAAGAGCGGGCCTATAACATTTTTCTCCTAGCGCGGAAGAAGCATACCGCTTCGCAATACTGCTGTCCATCTGACACCGTATAGTCACTTCCGCACTTACACATCTGTAATCAAACCAAACCGGGGTTGTACAATACAATGCTCTTTATATGTACACAATTTTAAATGATAATAAACATAAAAATAATATTATAGCAAACAACGTGGTGTATAGGTACATAGTTTCTACGTTAAAGATGCGTTGTTGCTTCGAGGATTAAATACATAGGAACGCCTCCTTTACAATCCAGAAATCGCCAGTCTTTAACATTTGCTATAAGGCAGGTATACATATCACGATTGTCTTGAACCACATAATGTTCTAATACTTGTAATAACTTCAGCAGATTGCATACACTTTGTTCAAGTTGAAACGCCCAATGTGAAAGCGTTGAAACGTTCAAACATTGAATCGCCCTTCTAGCTAGAAACCACAAAAATACAAAAAACTTAAATGGAGCAATTTAAATGACATATTTAATCAATTGCACACCTACATACAGTTGCACGATTAAATGAACTTGGAATTGCAATCAAACTCTAGAAATATAGAGCGTATCAACAAGTGCGGTGGAGTGTCGAAGGCCGGAAGTGACGTCACAGGAAGGAAACTAGCACTCACAATGGCGCCACACACAAATCCAGGATTAATTAACAGTTCTTGCTCCTATTCGATTTAGTGTTTAAATGTCAAATGTATTTAAATATCAAAAAAAAACCTTCAGACGTTTCCTACAACCTTAAATATAACCTCAGTTCTTTGTGTGCTAAAGTAGTAGATAATTAACTTAGACTTCAGTTTTATTCTTGCTTTAGAAATATAGTTTTGAATAAACATACAACAAACACGTACATTTACACAATAGAGCCACAATCAGCGCACTCATCTGCGCCGGCCGCGAGCCATTGTGCGAGCGCTTTCTACCGCCAGGAACGGAATATTAATTTTATTGCCTGAAGTTGCTTGCTAAGTACGTGGGGACTAATTAACTACTATTTGCACGTTATTTTATAAAGATAATATATCATAATACTAATAACATTACTTACAACAAATATAAAAGTAAAGATGCCAAATGAACAACTTTATATGCCTTCTATTCACATCATACTAACACTATTAAAAAGTGATCCCTTCTTCTATTCTTCCCAACTTCTTCTGGCTTTTGGGGTGTGTGACTTTTTGAACCCTTTGTAAAGACTCAGATATTTTTGAGGTTATTATTAGATATTATAGCATAATTATAGTAAACTAGGGCACGTCCACACGATGGTAAACAGTAACTGCTATTCATAGAAATCTGTAGTTAAGCTCAAATAAGATTGAACTCTTGTCGCATTGTCAACAAGAACTAATGGGTTTTTATCCCAGAACAGAAAATGGAAACATCTACCAATGATATTTTAAGAAATAATCTTATTAGTCTCTAGATATCATTTTAGTGTTCTATCTGACAATGCAAATTTTGATCTACTTCTACTTAACAAAACATTTTATGTCCTGCTATGAATAATGGAATAAACAAAATCATTTTAAAAATAACCTTATACCTAGTTTATAGTAAAAGGTGTTAAAGAATTACAAGTTAAAAGAAGTTTCTTGTTAATTTGAATTTTCCTGGAAATATTCTTTGATGGCAAAAGAAACTCAAATTAATACTCCGGCACCTGCTGCATTAGCATCCGATTGATATGCTGCAGTGACTTTTAAGTGCTGCTATGAGAATAAACATGAAGTTCGGAATAGATTGTGTATCCAAGTTTGCAAGTTCAGTCCTATACACTAAAAACTATTTTAAACTAAGTCTTTTAAGTAACTAAATAGAAATTGTTGAATAAACTGTACCTACCGGTATAAGAATTTATTTTATTAAAGAAATATTTAATAATCGCTACCCTGTTCAACACTTATTGCGTATCACTTGCATAAATATGTGGTTGCCGGCTACGCTTCTGCAAACGAACTGAGATGGTATTCCAGACGGTTTTGAGGTTCAATATCTATAATTTGCAGCGACAACTTAATATCAGGTCGTATGCTACTCTTGTGACGTAATAAAATAGGCATCATTATTGCAGTGACTCTTAGTACCTTCAAATAATGCTTTCCTTAACATAATCTGTAGGTGGTAGTATCGCTATACGAACTTACAATTTTGTCCTAGAAGATGAAAGGGCGATGAAACGATCGTGCGCTTGTTAAAACCTCCTGCAATGACTTTATACTTTGACTTTAAATTATTTGTTTTATGAAAAACCGTACGTCTTTTGCACACGTTGCTATGTTATTTGCCAATATTGTATGCAATAAATATCATCATATAATGTGGTAAACCATTTACCAGTGAAAGTGCAGATGGACTGCGCGCTGGTTTAGTATTTTCAAGCTCTTTCAGTCGTTTCCAAAATCGAATAGACCGCGACTCTTCTCATAAATCCTTCTAAATTCAGGATATACTTATTATAACAAAAAGAAGCGTTACTCTTAGAACAATGAACTGTTCAAATTAGGAAAAAACATCTTATTACGTTGCAGTAATTTAATACAAAGTTTCGATATATCGTTTTTATCAGAGCCAGAATAGAGATATTCAGAAGGACATGTAATATACGTTGTTCCAGATGCGGTACTGCATAGCTGCGCTGTGGGTGTCGGCGCTAGCGACGCTGGCGGCGGCCGCGGCGGATGCGCCCCACGACCCGGCTCCGGCTCCAGTAAGTTATTTGTACAAAATTATAATAGTTCCATAAACGTTACAACGGTTTTTAAGTCTTACTATCAATTACTTACAACTAGGGTAGTCCTATCGGACACCACGCTGTAAACACTACAACTCAGATTGATAAAAGGAGATGGACATAAATGGGACCCGTTTCAGAACTTTACGATCATTGTTGAACCTTGTTGTTTCGTATTAGGAACGAAATATTTGATAGTGTTAGGACTTAGGAATCGCTCGTAAAATTTTGACACTAGCAGTAATCCATCCTACTCGTCAGCTATCCATTGTTTCTTCACGTTGCAGATCAGTTAGGTTCAGCACAGGCAGCAGATCTGCGCGTACTTTATTTATTAAATAAAGAATTAAATATAGAATGTTATAAATATCTTTGCAACTATTCTAGTAGTGTCTAACTAAACTCCGTGGATATCGGATCGGATAATATTTACAGACAAGTGTTGCTACTTCTTCAACCTCGTATCCTAATATTATATGAAAATTTTTGCAAATGTATAATATAAAAATGACTAATGGGCACGTTTTTAACGTTATTGGCAGTCTCAAACAATATTTGGCAAAGTGGGTTAAAATGACGCATTGTAGAACAACACGCCGGGTTCTGAAAATGGCAGCGATTGTTCAAATCTCCGCTGGATTTGTTGTTCCGTTACCATGTTTTGCACGCTTCTCTTCAATTATTCTTCAATTATTTTATGTTGTAACAAATTAGGTATACAAAGGTATGTGTAGGTTATATATCGGTAACGAAAACCTTTTAAAGAAATTGCATCTCCTGCTATACTCCTGTTATAAATTCCATTGTTTTTGAATTTATTTTCATGTATATCTTAATATTCATAGATATATTACTCAGTTTTAATTTTGACTTCGTCCCAAATTTTTCCATCCTTGGAATAGTATTTTCTCTTCATATTTAAATGGAAACAAACAAAATTAAAAAAATTCACAATTAGAATATTATTTTCCAAAAAATATTAATAAATAAGGGTGGTATGCGTTAAGAAACATAAAAAAATACAATTCTTTGTTAAGCCGGTTGAAAATACATGATACCCGCCGAATGACCCGCCGGAAGCGGCATACAGATCATACGGATTTAAAACAGAAATTTCCGGACTCTATACCTGTTCAGGCATAGTCGGTATTATTTAAATGAGGATATTTCTGTGGTTCTTTTATCTTGCTTCTTGTATGCACATTGGCATAAATGAAGGCTCAGCATACGAAGAAACAGGGTAAAGTGATATGAATATAGAAATATTAAAATATGTGATTCCTTTTCATTCCACTACACTCACAGTACAACACGCGAAGTATTCCATAAAGTATAATCTTGAATAAAGTTGGAAAACGAAAAGATTGTCATCGGAAAAATATTATTCAAACAAATGAACTCTGAGTCTATGAGGCGAGAAATCTACACAATCGAGTCACAAAGTTTAGAAGATCAAAGTTTCGCGGAGACGGTAACAACGTTTCGCAGATTCGTCTCAAAAGAGTATTTTCTGTACAGAAACAAATTTGTGTGGGACAAAGAAAAACCAGACGTATCTAGTGATATCCAGACAGATGGCTCAAAATCGGATTAGCATACTTCTTATCTCGATGTTAACATTGGCGCTTTGGTACGTTTGTTAGCACACAGACCAACTCATAATATGGACCTGTAATCAAATTCAAACTAGATAACATTCCATAACTTAAGGTCCGCTAAACATGCGATACTACTTCTGAGGACTCTGTTGAAACCCTGTGTATAAGTGTCACTGACTTACTGCAGTCTTTAAACTTGTAAACAGTTGCACTTTACACTGATAAATAAGGCAGAAACATGTATAAAGGTGGTGAATTAGGTCAAACCATGAATGTTCCTATTTTTAAGTGATATTTGATGAAGAGAAATAGTCATAATAGTGCAACAATCATTCCCTAGACTAGAACCACTTCTATATAATGTCGAACATTTAGAAGAGAGAGTCTACTAAATTTGAAAAGCCGAGTCTGTAGTCTGTGACAAAATTTGTGCCTTCACATCTAATTAAAAAAAAATTATCATCAACATATTACTTCCAAAATCGAATAGTCACATAAACTACAGTAGAAAAGAAATTCATTTTGAAATTTTTATCTCATGTCGAATGTGGCTAAAACCACTGGACGGATTTAAATAAAATTTGTTTCATTTTATTGCCTTTGAACTGAAGCTTTGTGACATATATTTAATTACCCTTATTATTAAACGAACGTGCACAAACCACCTCAAAGAGGAGACAAGTCCTATCTGAGGTCATGCACACATGGTTAGTTCACTGAGAGTGTAGCCCGCAACTACACCTCTACAACCGAAGCACAAAGATTGTTTTACGGCGAATTATGATGGCGGCGACGGTACCTCCCCGGTCAAACTGTAGTTCTACCATCTATACTATATATTGCGGGGGTTGCGCAGATAAATATTTTATTCAACCATAACAAATCACATCATCGAAGTCACGGCTACAGCATTTTAATAAAGCTTTTTCGGGATCCATTTTGTGTGCATGTCGTCTTAGTGTATCTCGAGCTCTGGATACTCAGCGACTTAAAACTGTTGGTAGGTTTTATTATAAGAGATGAATAGCAAATGAGCATGCAAACCACAACAATGAAATTCGATCTGAGCTTGAACGTAGATACGTTGCTACTCCTGAGGAATAGGATGGTCGCCTCGCATCTAAGTTTAGCCGGCAACCGCACCTTTTCAACTGAAATACAATTAATGCTTTACGGCGGATTACGAGGGCGGCGGTAGTACCTCCCCGGTCGAACTGTGGTTCAAAACATATCGTCTTATAACGCTATAGTCACGAGTGCAACACATCAATGAGGCAGCAGCACACATGCGAACATGGCCCACGCTGGCCAAGTGTCAATTAATTTCAATAGAAGCTCTAGCAATTTCACAAACCAATTAAGGTGTAAACGCAAAATGACACAAATTAATCAAATATTAATAAATTCACGGCGCCGTTTTCACTTTCATCTCGAAGCCACAGCTGGCTTGCACAGGGTTGGCACTTATAATATTAATGGAAATGTAGGTATTTAATAAAATATATGTCTTTTTACCAGCTTGTTTATATTGTTTTGTAAAATAGGAGAACATTACTTCGACCGGTGAGGCACTATATTATATGAAGCAATTCGTGTGTTGATTGGAAACGTAACTTTATCAAGAGAAAAAACAAACATCGTGTAATAACTTCCTATATATTAAACCACGTATATAAACCCGTCGAATGTTAATGAGACATAAAAAGATCCATTACAAACACTTTTACATTATTTCTGTCACTAATTCGCTGATTCGCGAGCCCGCGCCCTGCGCGGTTGGATGGTCCGCGGTACAAAACGGGACTCGGCTCTCGGCTGATCTCTGTTGTAATTCCGTTCATGGACTGTTAATTTTTACGACGGCCGACACTCAAATATTCATTTCGGTAACGACTATATTTAATTAGGCGTCTTGGAGGTACGAAAAAAGTAGAGTGCCAATATGAGAGCCAGTGAGAAAAAATAATTTGGCCAAAAATAAAGATACCTTACGTAGATTTCTCCAGGAAGATATTATTAACCCATTGTTTGGTAGGAATATTTAGTTCTCATCCGTACGATTCCTTTCTTATTTAAGGTTGTTTAAACGGTATAATTAAAGCGTGCATATCCGTACGACTTTATAAAATTGTTACCACTTATCAAAGTTAAACACAGTCAGGCATGGTCGGCAATTGGATGGGTGACCGCTACTGTGTAGTTCTCATACACATATTAATAACAATAATAATAAGTTATTGCGGAAGTATATCATTTTTGAACTTTGTAGTACTCATGCTCCTAAAATATCCTAGGTAGGTGCTTACATTAAACAAGATACGAAAACACCAAATAAGAAGTTAAGTAGACAATAAATAAAGGCATAATGAGTTAAGTTCAGTCTAGTCTTTCCGGGGGATTCCAGTTATAATTACTCAATAACATCCCTCTCTCGGTTGTGGACGCCCGTTGTTGTAAACTCCTGCTGCGGACAATAATGAGTACATGGGCCTTACAGTACATCAGCTGACGTCATTACTTAACTACATATGGGCTGCGTACCCATTTGAAAACATACTGTGACTTCATATTAAAAAAAAACAAAATTTCGTACTCTTCGACACCGGCATTAAGGTTCCATTAAGTTCATTATGTTTAAACTTGAGGCACTTATGCCGAGCAGGCTCTGGTGTTGGTAATCCTAAGATTTTGCTCGTAACTTGTACGGAATTAATTACTTACGCCTCATTAATAAACTGTTAATTTCCATACAAAACATAATCGTTTCAAGGCTTGACAGATTATCGCTGTTAAGCAAATACGATCATTTATGTACAATCCAATCAATCTATTTTGATGCAATACATGTCATTTCTCTCTGACTCTGTTACAATGGAACATTTTAAATCATACCGTACGTTGCTAAATGCATAAGTTTAAATGTATAATTTACTTTTCGACTTGCCGTAGTCGGTTAAAATGGATCAATTAACGATATTATTATAAGTCAAATGACATGAATATTAACATTACATTGCCGTAAATTACACACGTTACCCAATAATAGTCGTGAAAGGAAATTCCCCGTCGGAATCAATTCGACGAGTTATACAAGCAAATAATCCTATAGCATTTAGATATCCAATTTACCGCAAACCACCCGGCGAAACCTTCTTGTTTTCTTTGAAGAGTTGATAACTTTGACGGAATGTAGCGTAAGACGATTCTGATATTTTGATATTAAAAGATTAGGGTCCACGGACGTTTTATCGAAGTATCAACAAGTACAGTTCATAAAACTTACACAAATTTAAGTTTTCTTAAATTCCTTCGAAAAATTAATACTAATTGGCTGCCACTGCCTTTAATTTTAAAATCTAATAGATGCTGGACACAAGCAAGTTTGGAAATAAAAACGTTAATAAATGGCAAAGCAGAGAAGTTTAAACTCTGAAGCGATACTAAGTGGCGACTTTATTATAAGTTACTGAAATGAAAACAACCGTGTGAAATTAAGCCCAATTATTTTTTTGTTTTACTTTATTTATTCTTATTGAAAATCGCTTCGTTCTTATAGAAGTCAAAAAGTACTTTTTACTCACTATAAGTACTTAACTTATATACTTGTATTAAAATTTCTTAGTCTAAGTTTAACTTAACAGTCTAATGAAAAAACTTACACGCACCGTTCTTCTGAACAAAGCTTTGCGAATCATTCGATTGTGATAAACTCTGAAACCGATACAATTAAACCACCAATTCCTTCTAAATCACTTGTTTATCAGTATTTAATTAAACTAAACCTTTAAAAGAATAAACGCTTCTATTTGAAGCGAATGAGATATCAAAGGAAAAATGCTTGCTTTTCACAACTAAAGTATGTTGTTTCAATCTAAAAACTTTATTCGAATACTTAGTGGTTATGTAATTAAAATATCCCTTTGATCCGGATGAATAAATAATTTTGCCATTATATATATTTGTCGTTTAAACGTATTCACATTAAAGCAGTTATGCGAGTCGTACGGCGGCGGAGCGTCAAGTGTGAAAGACTACGATAACATTTTCCAATTCCATTCAAATTAATATGTTCCAACGTTTCGACTATTTACTTTAACGAAGCAAACACAAGGTTACACATTATACAGCACTATATTAATTAAGAAATGAACGTACGAATATTAATCCTGTATGAGATCCGTCAGGCGTGTGTAGTAATTGCTTGTAAATTAAATAAGTCTTCAGCGCACACAGTTTCCTGACTGAATATTAAAGTAACCTGTGATTTAAGCACTTGAGATTTATGGAATTATTATAAGTAAAAGAATATTACTTACAAATGTTTAAAATAAACCCTTTTTTAATAAAAAGTTTTTTTTCAACAGGTTGACGACGTTGAATTAACAGACGAAGAAAAACGGGCTTGGTCCAGCTTACACGGCGGCGGCGGGTGGGGCAAGCGGGGGTGGCAGGACATGAGCTCGGCGTGGGGCAAGCGCGCCTGGCAGGACCTGCAGGCGGGCTGGGGCAAGCGGGGCTGGCAGGATCTCAACTCCGCGTGGGGAAAGCGAGGCTGGCAAGATCTTAACTCTGCTTGGGGCAAGAGGGGTTGGCAAGACCTGAACACGGCCTGGGGCAAGCGCGCCTGGAGGGATATGTACCAAACTCCCTGGGGAAAGAGGGGCTGGCAAGACATGAGCTCCGCTTGGGGCAAGCGCGGCTGGCAGGACATGAGCTCGGCGTGGGGCAAGCGCGCCTGGCAGGACCTGCAAGCTGGCTGGGGCAAGCGCGGATGGCAAGACATGAGCTCGGCTTGGGGCAAGCGCGCACCTGTGAGTTTTTTTTATTATGAAAGAGTAGGAAACGGACTAGAGTCCTAGAGAAAGGAGTCCTAGAGTGGAGACCACGTTTCGGTAAGCGTAGCGTAGGACGACCTCCGACCCGGTGGTCCGACGACATTCGT
>DWON01005508.1:0-14851 GCA_018251015.1 Phocides pigmalion okeechobee
CATATTTTAATCGGGGAGGTACTACTATATTTTGATAATTCGCCGTGAAGTACTCATGTTATAGTATGGCCATCAGGAATCAAAAGTGGCAATGGATCATGCATGATTTCAGATAGCAGTGTAAGTCCGATGGAAGTTGGATGTAAATATCCTATATGCAATTGGATGCAGCGACTATTTACCCGTAGATGGCCTATATACTCGTTTGTTACTCTTCTAACAAAAAAAACAACATGAGTCATGAAGTTTTTTTAAGAAATCATAATATTGCATTGTCATAACAGTATAGAATGCCGCAAGTCAATTTATATCATAAGTGCGACAAGAGTATACGTATCATATTAAGTACAATGGTGCGATGGTGGTACTCACTATAATGATAAAGCCTTATATTTTGCAATTAAATACATTTCCTATTTCCTGTTCAATGTTGATAAGAATGAAATTACTTTTATTCGTATTAAAAACGTGTAATTAGAATCATGTAACCGACCTTTTAATATGTTGATAGATAACTAATTTAACGTGTAATTTAGTCTAATTAGAATATGTCAATGTCAGAATTAACACAGTGGGCCGAAAATTCAAACGAGTGAACAAAAAACAACAAAAAAAACGATCATCCCGCACAGGCAGAACAACTTATCAAAGTTTTTTCGACGTAATATTTCAAATGAGATACACAATGTAAAGGATTTTTGACATAACAGAGAGGTCTGAATACAAACAATTTAATATATTTTAAAAGTGAATTGAAAGTTTTAAGTGTGTAAACACTTAATAAACCGTAGCCACAGACAGACAATAAACTGTTGTAACAAATTAAAAATGCTGTTAAATTGTGAATGATGATAGCATTTTGCTTTTGAGCATGTAGTACAGACATTGCTGATCTAATCGAATAGACTCCTAATATCTAGTAAATATCAATGATAGTAGTAAATATAAATATTTTTTGTTCATACTTTAGTTTTTCATTATATGTAACAACATTTTTGCGCCAAGCTAAGCTGGTTGATGGGACCCAAATACCTATACTTTTACATACAATAAGAGTGATACTACATATCCCACATAGAAAATAGAGGTCGCTATCGCTGAATAGCGATCTCAATGTTATATGTAGAAACAGTAAATTTAAATCTTATTTATTTCCATTAGGTTTCACAGTTTCAATCGCATTTGTCGGTTAGTAATGAAAACAGTTAGTATTTACACTTTTTTTGAAGTTATGAAGTCTTAACTAATTCAATTTAATTTTATATCATATTTAAGTATGTAAAAGAGATAATCCTGGATATCTTGTTACAGTTTTAATTAAAACAGAGCATTTAAAAAACTATCTTAGTAATTATAAATTATAATTTATAAACATAAACTAAGAAAATATTTAGCTAAACATTTTGTTTTATACAATTATTTTATTTCAGAGTCAGTAGGACTACACATTGAAAAAAATGTTTGTTTTATTAACAAAAACAATTGCGTAAACGGACTTTGTTTTATAACGACCGATTTACTCGGAACAAATATTAAAAGGTTCGAGTAAACAGCCGTTCTCTTCCGTAATACGAACAGCCTAGGTACTAACTAAAAGTGTTCAGTTGAACATTAAAATAATCTTAACTTCAGTATTCGATATTTATATAATACACTTATTAATGAAAAACGCCGTTTTGAGTATTGTAGACCCATAGAGTGAAATAACGTGCAGATAGTATAATTGTTACAAAAGTCTATTAAGTGAACGCTGGAGACCGTGAGCATTAAAATCCTATCTCGGAAAGAATTGAAGTTCTATCTGAGTACTAAATAGCCAGCAATTTCAACTCTCCAATCGGCACGAGTTGCTTCACGGCGGATTCTAAAGTTGGCGATGGTAGCTTCCTGATCGAAGTTTGAATGCATTTTAGCGTCGGTACTAAACTATAAACTTTAAATAAGAATATAAACTTGATGCTACGAAGAGATTTTCATTGAATAAGTAATAATTTATTGAGAGAAATATAATTTCGTTATGGTGTATCTCATAAGGTCATGCATTGTGCGCGTCGAAGTCCGCCTTGAAGCGGGCAAACAATTCACTTTGCGTTTACCTATTAACAGTCGGTAAACTTCGAAGCGAACGCATTTGCCTCAGGATTGATGACGCGTAATGACAAACCGCATAAAGAAACAAATTAAGTGTACGCACAATAAAAACTGCACATCTTTCATTCGCTGTAAGGGCTGTCGATTTATTTGAGTATCTTTTATTATATGAAATTTAGTACTAAAAGCTACTATATGTCGAAATGAAAAAAGTCAATAAGTAATAATGGGTTTTTATTAGCAATATAATTATGCAGTTTATTAAATAATGTAGCTAATTTTACAAGTTACGATATTCTCAGTATTGCGATATTTTTGATTGTATTATAAACTTTAGGAAAGTTACATAATTCCAATTAGGATAGGTTTTGATATTTAGAATATTTAAATAATTCGTTAATGTGTAGATTTTATAAGTGTTAATTCAATGCAGTTGTTAACTTTCTTATAATATTGTATGTACTGTTACTATTCATATTAATTAATTTTATAATTCTGCACCCAATGACGCAAAGTACAAATCTGTGAGGTTATTTACAAATTTCTCAAATGTCATAAGTCGTTTTTGTTTTAGCTTCATCTTGAAGGCAATGTTTGACTTTTACTCAAAGAGACACGCGACACCGGCCCTTTGGGGATTGTGTGGTCATAGCTTAAGTTACACTCGGTTCGCAAGCATGGCACTTATTAGAAAAGAATTTCTTCAGAGCTCATTTATGATCAGATCTTGTATATCATAGTAGGCTTAAAAATTAAAATGCTGAAAAAAAAGTTTTCGAAGTATTATTAACATTCACTAATAAAAAAACTACTAATTAAAATGTATTTCCTTGTATATTCGACATTATAATGAAATAAAACACTTGAATTTGAAATTATAATATTAAGGTAAATAAAAAACCTATTACATAGCAAATGAGAACGTTCTCACGATCTTATTATAGAAGGCGGTTAAAATAAAATATTTATATTTAAAATTTTAATTTTAACATTGATTAAACAAATATTGTGTCAAAAGTAGCGTTAGTAGGGAATATTGTTTAAAATTCCGACAATGCTTTTCCAGTAGTGCCCTAGAGATTGTTTGTAGTAATTTGTAAAACCTGTTAACTTGTATTGTATGCGGCTTAAACAGCAATTTGTTATTGTTAGCACGTATACGAGTGTCTGTGTTCTTACTTGTAGTAAAAACTTGGACAATTTATTACAATCAATTTAAGAGCAAACTTGATGCAAGCTTGAAAAATATGATGGAATTCTCAGTGTATAATACAATTGCAATTTGTCATGGATTTGATGAGACGCAGACAAAAAGAAAACAATGTTTGCACTAACAATGGATAGTATCTTCTGATGAAATTTTGATAATCGTACAGGAAACCGGATGTTAACAGTAAATGCAAGTATTTAAGACGAATTTTATAACGTGAAAATTGTAGATTATATTTGTATTATAGCATTTCTATGTATTTTGAGCTATTTTTTATAATTTAATTAATACTTATCATGTCTAACATTTATAACACGTTTTTCAAAATATGGTTTTCTATTTTTGTGTATAAATCACTTTGAAATCCTGAATATGTAACCTCATGCGTTTGTTTAAGAACTTGCATATTGAAACAGCCACTTTAATAAGACTTATATTTTTTTTTATTTGCATACCACTAATGATAAATATTTTAACTTTATGAAATATTAAAATTATACATATACTTCAAAATAAGTTATGTTTTACATGGTATCACAACAATTTCAAATATGCTGCTATACAAAAAATAATTCATGTAATACTGTTTTTTTTGGTAAATAGTTCATCTCGCCTCGGAGACCGCACATGGCCATTTTTGTGCCAATAATGACGTCAATGACTCACTACATTTCAACGTAATATCGGAAGATATAAGTTATTTTTAACTAGTCCACTCACTTTTGTGGTTAGTTAAAGTGTGAAGAATATTTTATATTACGCATTTTATGTCATCTTAGTAGTTACAAATATCCTTAAAAGGTTTTGTGCAAGACCGCGTATTTCTTACGTATCTACATAACACAAGTTCTCTTAAAAAATACTTATTACTAGCTATTCACTAGTTCTTATTTGAAGTACATTTTGTTAGTTATTTTTTATTTTGTCGTCTCCCTTTTTTGATTCACAGATGATATTTTAAAAATATTAGCTATTATATTATTATATTAACAATATTAGCTATGTCACTTCCACAGTAAGGACGAATTCGATAAAATCTTAAAATATAAACTTAAAATTCATCAAACTGTTTAGGTTGCAGAGAATATCAAAGAAATTGAAAAATACCTTATCATCATTGGATAAAAATATAAAAAATCCTTTCTTGTTAGTCTTATTTAGTGGAATAAATATAGCTACAATCTTTTCATATCCCCTTTCTAGACATGAATCGCTAAGCGCAACTGGTGAGGCATTACGCACAATATACCACGCATATTTGGACAAAAGTTAGTGGCCAACGTACCTGACAGATATTTTTAAACAACCCTTAGGCGTTGTGATTACGTTAACAACTGCCATCTATCGGTAACAACTAGAACTGACTACTAACTTATTCACCAAAGTTTCAAATATTCAAGTTTATTGACAGTACATATGATATATGTAGGTATTGGTGCTTCATAAAAACATCAATCATCAAACATCGTAAACAAATGCAATGGTGAACGAAGTATTATTTTTAAAGTTAAATACAATTTTCTAATTTGGAAGTATTTATATGACAAATGCCATATAATCATTAAGCAAAATTATGCAACTAGGTTCGATTTTTCTTGAGACTTCTTATTATTCACAGGTTAAACTGCAACACGAATGGGGAATTATCACCTTCGGTCTCATATTCCGCCGTGAAATAACTTATTTTTCGGTTGCAGGATGCGGTAGCCGACTACTATTAGAAGCAAGGTAAACCATGGTCCTCAGGAGTAGCAACGCATCTACGTACGAAAATAGATAGCGTTTCAATCCTGTTTTAGTTTGTATGTAGATGTCCATTAGCTGCAGCGAATACTTACCATCCGGTAGGCTGTATGTTCGTTTGCAAATTTTTTGACAAAAAAACATTGCTGTTTTGTGTGTTTCGGGTAAAAAGGATATTACGTATATAAAGAAATGTCCGTCAGTACTTCTATTAAATAAAGTTTGAATAATCCCAGTCTGACCGATTGACTCATAGGCCGGACATCCTTCTTGGCATGGTTTGGTAAAAAACTGTTACCGATTAAATAAACGGTAAATAAATAGATTAGTCCGTCACAAATGTACAAATTAAGGGGAAATCCATGAAAGGCTCTTTTTATACATATTTTTTGTGACACGTAACAGGTCAATACACAGTCTACGAACACCTTGTCCAATGATAAAATTTTAATTATTATGCAGAGAGCATCCATTTGTTTTATGCGATATACACCATTGTGATTATAGTTTAAAACTTAAGTAGAATAGTTTAATTGAAATTATTAGTCTGAATTGTTAATAAATAAATGTAATAAATTTATTTAATTTTTAGTAACGACCTATCTCGTATTTTAACACATTTTTTACAAAAAAAATGGTCAAATAAAAGACAGAGTTTAAAAATAGGGATGACATGATTATTGAAAATATTTTTTTTTCTATTACGTAAATAAAAAAAATGTAAAGGATTCAATTATCATGAACTGACATTTAAAAAACAATAAAATAAGTAATACATTAACATTTCTGCCCCAAACATTGATTTCAAAATTTATTTTGAGAATATAATATTTAAAATAAAATAATAAAACAGTCTTCAAGTAAAGAATGACTTGTTCAGTTGTGAATAACGCCAGTCATACTGCCAGTGACTGCTCCCGGATTTAGGAAGCTTGACTACGAATAGTTGGCTGTCGACTAACGTGTGAATATCTTTATCGGCTCGGGGAGCAATTAGTAACGACGCTTCTTACTATTTATAGGTTATCGACCAGCGAATATTTAAATCCGGATGTCTTCGAACCTAATAGGGAGTATATAAATATATTTCGAATAATTAAATGCGGGTAAGTATTGGGTACAATATGTTTCAGACCTGCCCCTTGTAGAGAAAAATCCATTACCAAAGGTGACATGTAAAATAGACATAAATGGGCTTTTGTCGACTATTGGTTGTTTTTGTATTTACACGACGTTAGTACATAGAAAGCTTAAATAGTCCCAAACATAGACAACAAGAGCAGACATAAACAATAGTGAATGCCAGCGGCAGCAAATTCAAAATTTAATAATTATAAATTTAACTTATTATTGATATTTTTTGAATATTCAAACAAAATATAATATTTACACATATTGTGCTTTTTAAATATCTAGATAAGGTAAAAATTAACTTAAAATACAACCGGTCCGAGAATATTAAATTACAAATTGCTCCAATTTACAATCATGATAGTTGATGCAAATTTAAGTTTAAAAGCGTTGGCAGAAAAATGCAGTTGTGCTTAAAAAATAAAAAAAATGGGTCTATTGCTTCGAACAAACATAAAAAATAATAATTTGATTCTAGTTATATTTAAAGTTGTTCATATAATTCTTTTAGAATTTGTTTCTAGTACTGTTTTACATATTATATAATTGGTGCACGAGCATTCCTCGAAAACTTTTTGTAACTATATAAATAATAATTACAGTGTATAAAAATCATGTCTTCTTGTAACCGAGTAGCGACAACCGGCGGGAATAAGTATAGAGCTGGACAATATAATAAGGCACGGTGGGTATATCGTAACGCAGCTAATATACGGTAATTTGACACGACAAGTCAATTATGAACCGACATAACCACGTATCGGCTTCGACGGAATTTCGCTAGTAATGTCAGATGTAGACAACATTTTCTTTTATCTATTCGTCTACAGTGATCAATGGGAAAATAAAGTAAGTAATGATTTAAAACTAATATTCTCGTATTTATACATTTATTATGTATAGTGACAGTTTAGCCGTGACCAAGAGCCAAGCACCTGGTATTAAAAATCGGTAATTAAAAAATTAAAAATCGTTAAATATGATTATCAGGTATATAGTAAAATGTACCTATCTTGCAATGCTTGTTCTATTGAAACTTTTGCTAAATTGATTATTAATTTTGCAGTAAGGGTTGAACATATTTACATAAATTAATTGGTATAAACACTAGAGCTAATTTACATTATGGTTATTTCAATTAAAAAATATATAGTAATATTTAAATAATATAATTACTTTAAATGTATACTGTTATTAAATAATACATTTACATATACAAAATCATAGTGACATTGTTTCCTAATGTGGCAAGTTTAAGTGCTATGATTTTAGTAGGCCCTGTAATTATTATTACCTTACAGTTAAGTCAAGTTGGAGGCCATCGGAGGTTTCGGAGGCCTTTGAACCAGTTCATAGTTATCCTTATTGGGTGACACCTGTTACTATGGAAATATATGTTAAATAGGCTCTAGACCTCATCAAATTTGAGGCCTAGTGTCCACCATCCAGTAATAGAAACATAACTGGCATCTAAAATTCTATTTATTGAGGATTTAAAGTGACCCCAACGAAATAAACCGCATACAATGTAAGTATAATTATATATAATACGTTCGTTAATTACCATATTGTAGGTCTTAGATTATTTCCGTTCTGTAATTGAAGTTTAAATATAGTACATTACTTTATAGCACCTGCTGTAAATTTGCTATCGTACAACGACTAAAACGACATTAAAGATCAATAAAAGGATTTTTATTTTGCCCTTAATATATTATTAAAAGTTTATTGTAAATTATATCGTAATAATAAATTAATGCACTGTAAAAACATTTACTTTAAAAGTCAATGCAAAAGTAGTATAGCGCAACGGGCCTCACCTCATTAGCTCAATATCAACACGTCTTATGGCTCTAATAGATATGTAATTATGGATATTATTTAAATTGCTTGACAAATTACGCCGGTACGCAGCTGAACTCGCTCAGTTGTCGGTTATGTTTCGACTTGCATTTCTTGTAGACCCGCAGATATTGTGGATTTCTCCGCAATATGAATCGTTAAGAGCAGTTATTACCACCATGATTATTGTTATGTTTACGAAACGACTACGTATAGAATTAAATCCATATTAAATCTTTCAGGTAAGTTTGAGTTAAATAAGCCTACAATATAAATGAAAATATTTTAAATAAAACTTACAATAAAAGCTTGCTCCATAAGTCAAATGTATAACATAGTATAATCATAGCGATACGTATAAACGTTTCTATTTAAACTTTCATAAATGATTTGTTTCTATAAACTTGAAAATGAAAATAAACTCTAAAGTGTCGCAATTTTAATGTAGCTGTAATAAATGAAAGCACTTGTAAATATTAAGTCGTAGGATTATCTAAAGTATCGGGTAAAAACACCTCTATAAGTATCCTTCATATGGTTCTTACTCCGCAGGCTCGAGTCGCCAATTAGTAGTGGGTACTAAAGAAAATGTGGCCTTCGGGTAAAATTATGAGGCGGGACAACACATGCATATGAACACCCGACGAGGCTGCGACCATAAATGCGTTGCCCTTAATTTGTTAAAAAGTGGACATTTCTTTGCGGATCTCTGATATTATGACGAAATGTATTACCAAAATTATATGCGAATGTAATTATGCAAAAAGTGCATTCGCTTTCATTTGTCAAAATGTTTCCGGGTTTCATTTTATGAGCGATCACGAATGATTGCACATTATATATCAAATTTTATTTCCTTTACATTATTTTCGATGTTCGTCCCTAGCAATACTAAACAAGTTTATTTTCGTTTCAAATAATTATTGCACATTATATATCAAACTTTATCTCCTTTACATTATTTTCGATGTTCATCACTAGCAAAACTAAAAAAGGTGATGCTTATTTTATTCATAATATTTTAAATCTAGTAGAAAAAAATATTTTATTTTTCTTTTTACAATACTTACTGTTGTTTATAAATCTAACCTAAAATGGCAAATTATCCACCCACATCCGTGTCTTCATTTTTGATTTGTATAATTTCGTATTAAAACTTTATGCACGTAAAGTGTTCATTTGTAGCAAGATCACAGTGTGATGATAAATAAACAAACAAATTAATAAATTGCTTATCAAGATATTAAACTTCTTTTCATATTGCTGGTAATTGTAGAGATTGATTTGTTGAAACAAACAAATAATCTCTCTAACTTAATATTACCAAAGATAGGGTAATTGTACTCACGTGCTGTTTAATTTCTTTCTTAATTATTTGCAACGCATATTCTCCAACTTAAATAAAATTGAAACTTGCTAATATTGTACGTGTTATGTATGAGAAACATAACTGTTTTTCTTCTTTGGAAATATTTGTGATCGACTTCAAATCGGATTTAATTAGACTAGGACTATTTAGATTTGTTACAGAGAGGCAGTAGAGATCACTTAATATCAGTAATTAGTAGAGACCACTTAATACCAAGTAATATCAATACTGTAAGCATCTTACTTTACTGCTGGTTTCTTTACATAATTTCATAAAAAAGCTACGACAGTTGCACAATTGTCGACATATATGCAATCATTATGTGTTGGCGACATCAGTCCAACGGTTGCCCTTTTAAGTTAAATATTACTTGCAATAAATAACATTAATGGATACATTAAATGTAATTGAACATTCATTACTATTTAGCAAAAGCTTTCAAAGTATTCGATGTCATGCGGAGAATTTATGTGAATAGGAATTAATTTCGAAATCATTCTTTAGTTTTAAGTTTCTGATTGTGGCTTAACAAAAATGACTGTAATTCATTCTATGTATTTATTTCAATTTTGTGTTTTAGATACTCTGTTTGGCATATATGAGTTACATAATTGACTCAAATTCTGTAGGAGATAGATAACTCCTACAGAATTTTAGCCAATATCTAAATCTAGCAAGCGTAAAGCTGCCACGCTTACCAGCTTAACGATAGATCCCGGTAAAAAAACATCTCTTGTTCTCAAATGAAGTAAACTGTTAAGTTGTTGAATAATTGGGATATGATTGGAAGGGGAGTGGGGCGATCTATAATATAGTACTATTTTTGAAGCTCACTGACGTACAGCGTAGTTTACTTGAGATTCGTGTAGGTGTATCTAGTGGTTAGAATCTACGTTAATCGTGAGCATCTACCCGCTAGATAACGTGAATATTAATTTATTAAGTGTGAGTCGTACTATAAAGCAAACTAGGAATTAATATACATATCGGAATGGAGATCATCGTGTCATATATGATGCGTTGTACTTATCATTATATCCATTATTTTAGTAATTTCCACGTTATTGATGTTTGGATTTGTTTTTTAGTAATATCCATTTGCATCTTATTACCTTATACATTATTGAATTTAAATTACAGTTAACTTAATAATTAAGTAAGAAATAGAAAATGTTTGAGAACAAAGAACTTTTGTTCTGCGCGGAGAATCGATAGACATCCGCTTATACGAATTTCCGGTTGGTATGTTTCTCAGAATATTGAGGGGAAATCCTTTCTAAATACTTTACCTTTGTATACTTAATTTAATAATAATATTTTCCTACTTCACAATATTAAGTAATGTTAATGTAATTCCTTGGTAATCACATGTGAATCTTTTTGGGGTGGGAAATTAAGTGTAAAGGAAACTATGCGCATTTTGTAGCCTGACATCAAGAAGAGAGAGCCTCGTGGTACAAATCTCGACCTTTCGTCTTGCGAGTCAGTTTAGAATCACAGCTACACCTCACAGTTGTCAATGTTTTGTGCGGAGCTATTAATTATTAATTATCTCTTATTTTAATGATAGAGAAAAATGCGCGCCCATTGTAATTTACTCATCCAGTCTCAAAAAATAATGTATACTACTATATCTATCAAATCACATTAGTCTACTTCAAAGACATTTCTGGACATGATCTAATTGAAATACGTGCTTTGAAACAAAATACGTATGCCTTGTGACCATAGGAATTTACCCACAAAAATGTCATCATTGTATACATGGCATATTTTGAGATAGTGTTTATAAATTTATGTTGGTAAGGAACTTTTCATACTTTATTAAATGTAAAAACTCCAATACAAAGCCCGTGTATTTATTAGAATCTCATTTTCTGTATATAAAAGAATACTTAATAAGAAATAACATCCAAATTCATGATAATTTAATGTTGATTTCATTTCAATAATTTTGAAGTTGCCTTTCATTAATAGTGTATTGAGTTTTCAAAATATCGACACACTCATACACAGATAAGAACCCCAGATTTTAAGTTTTTTCTCATTTTTATGCGCACGATATCAAAATATAAAATCTAGCTGAAATTTAAGATTTTAATGTAATATGGTCGCGGAATTTGTATATTTTACTAAGTAATGGGTACTCACGATAAACGTTTTTTAATTGAAGATATTTCGAGCCACTTGCATGGCTCGTAGAAGCAGTCAAAGGGAATAAAATATATCTCAAAGTATTGAGGTTCAGTACAGGTAATGATGTAAAAATCACTCTAAATTTCCTTAGTAGACAGACTTGCAGATGATTTTCATATACGAGTATGAATAGAGGACGTGGAGTTCATAAAACACCTTGTCTATTAAAGTTCAGTTCTTTTTTCATGTTTTGCATGAATAATCTAAAAGACATCTATAAAGTTGTAGTAGTTTTGGATTTTCTTTAAAGTAATAAAATACTTAACAACAAATACGCCGATGAATGTCGATAACTTAAACCCAGTAATCGATTTAGTGCATAGGAATACTTAAGTCAGTACAGAGCATTGAAGGGCACATTGAAATTTCTATTCGCAATTGTACAGCCAAGTCGAATATCCATTGGAATGCCTCGTAAGTGACGTCAGCAATGATGCAATCTACCTCACATCAATCGTGTCCCGGACAGATCTCGGTAAGTCTCACTACACATTGGTTCGCTATTACATAGGCCTGTTTATTGAGCCGCTTATAAACATATTGGTCTGTGTATGAAGATGTCAGTTAGCTTTAAAATATTTATCTGTAGCTTTTATTTAGTACATATTGAATATTATTTTATTTTTTCCCAATTAAATGTCCGTTATCGTATTCTGCTGATGTCTGGTTGTACAATGAGAAGAAAGCTATATATTTTGTGTGTAGTTTTAGATGGTTAAAATGTTAGTAGCATCATTACATAACATTGGATATGGAAAGTTTAGACGAAATAGACAAGATACTTAAGTTGGATAATTGTTTTATATGTTCCGTGTATAACATCTATGTACAATTTGAACGGACTTAAATGTGATGGAATTCTACATACGACACATTGCAGCTATATGATAACCCTAAAGATAAAGAATATTCATATTTAGCAGAAATAAGTAGGAAACCCGAAAACTTGTCACGAATAACATTATGTGAATTTCATTAAACATGTTGATTCCCCAGTGTGTAAGTAACCTTAGGAACATAAAACTGATCGATATGGTCGGTACCTATCAGACGCTTTATATAGCAGTTGTTTAGAACGTGTCTTACTACTGTACTTTACATATCCATGATAAGAAAAAAGCTAACGTACCTTTAAAATTATTTTAAATAGTTTACACGTGCTTTAATAACATGATGTCATGTTTAGTATTTCATTTAACAAGCAGATCTATGATCTGTTATCGTCAGTACGGAAACATGAAACTAAGCAACTTCTTGAATGTCACTGAACTTTAAAAAGCACTTGTCGGAAGGAAACCACATTGTACATAAATATATAATCTTTCGCAAATGTGGGAATTCAATCAATCTACTACGTCAGTGAGGGAACTGATTGTAAGCTTCTAATTTTGAATGGAAAAAGGAACTTTTCATTGAAAGCTAAATATATAAAAATCGCGTGTCACTATGTTTGAATCTTCGTGAATATGTATTGTTGGTTTCAACTTGAAATACGTGATAGTATTAGAACTGATATGTTGCACTGTTGGCTAGATTTCTTCAACAACATTTGTTTATTTTTAAGTGTTCTAATCAGTTTTAAACGTGGGTTAAACATTGCTAGATATATTACGTAATAGCATCCATACTTCAATAAATTTAATCGAGGCATCATCAATAAAGAGTAAGCTCATAGCGCAGCAGAATACGTAACATATATTAGACCTTTACATTTGTGGAGCTCATGACACTCGTGATATAATGCCACCTCGTTGCATAAACAAATAATAATAGCAAATAATTTATTAATTTAAACAAGATTTATTGTACAGACATTATGTCGTAAAATTTGAATTATATTGGCCTAGTTGTGCACGGGAGCACAACTAAAGGCAAGGCAACGTAAGATGTAACTGATAAGTCACTGACCTTACGTATGAAAAGTATGAAAATTGAACAAAGGAGTAAGTACACTTAGCATACTGTTAAAGCGTTTCTGCATAGCTATGCTAAAGCAATGAAGTAATAAATCTAAACCTCCTAGTTTTTAGTCAGTTTTACATACACGTGTCAAGAGTTTACTCTGACATCTTACATAACTCCTGAGTATTCAATTACTTTAAAATTATATCTCAATGTATTTTTAAGCAAAAGAAGCACCAAAGATACATCCAAGTTGATGTTAAGTAGTCACTGCCTGCCTTACACATTTGCAACCAAACCTACGTAGAACATAATTCCTAAGTCCTGTTGCACTTGGGATAAATTAACTTTGTAGTCCTGTTGAACATTAGGTAGGCCTAAGTTCGAAATAAATAATTAACCTTATTATGCCTTTTAAACGTAAACACATTGCTACTATAAGTTTAAAAAACGTTAAAGATTTCTGTTTTTTTAAAATAGAAATTACAAACGGAAATGTAGCTCACTTGAAAATGTGTGGTCATGTAATAACCTACGAAAATAACATTTAACTGAGGTGGTTAGTATCCTCGAGGAAAAACGTAAAGTACTTTTAAAAATATATAGAAACTTTCACCGTTGTCAATTTTCAACAGATAAACTACCTACTGACGCAAAAAATTGTTCTGTATGGACGGTAAAATTTTAACAATTAGTCTGTTCATTTGTAAGGTAACGAAATATATTATGATCAAGAATGTTACAACTATGCGTACTTATTTAATTTAAGGTACAAACTCAAAATTTGACTTACATCCACTCCTCCAGAAGTGTCAGACGCAATACCTTTTTGGAATTGATTTACCTCTATCGTAGTCATAGCGCCCAAGTGTTATTCCGTAATATTATATTGAATAATTTATGTTCAGAACATTATGTTTATGTCTATTTACGTAAGGTCTGCGCCATTTCCGTGAATGGTGTGTCTCGACAATATTGAGATAAGCCGAAATAGCGGGAAATATTGAGGGGATGTAAGTCCGGTTTGTACTGGCTTGTAAATATCCTAGAATGTTTGCTATGATTAAGGAATTATTGCCTAGAAACAGATGCGTACAGGTAAACGGTGATAGTCTATTGGTTAATATACCGTTTTCTCACACGGGAGGTCAAAGGTTAGAATTTCTGCTACAATCCTGATTTTTCGTAGTTTTATGCGTATTAGAAATTAATTATTATTCGTTTATCGGCGAAGGCAACGCTCAGTAAAGTTCTAAAACTCATATGATCATATATAGTATACCACACATTTGTTCTGAGAATCGACTCCATAACTACCTGCTTAGTATTTTAAATCACTCATCACTAGACAGCCGCTCAAGAGGCGG
>DWON01005509.1:0-14850 GCA_018251015.1 Phocides pigmalion okeechobee
TAATACCTATGCCACCATAAATAATAGGCAAAGAAGCTTGAGTCCAGGAATTTCTGTCCAGTTTGATATTTAGAATTTTTCCAAAGCAAAAATATGTTAATATTAAGCATTAAATATATCTTTACATATTTCTAGAGTTTCTTTGCCAATAAACAGTTAATTTTGATTACTTAATTATTTATTAGTTTATATAGTTTACTTATTTATTAAGTTTATATAATGCAATAGCTCTAACCTTGCCCACACCCACTTGTAAATGCACTAAAACCACAAGTAAGCACACGTACGATCGCACCGTCGCCATGTTTGTTATGTTTTCGTGAAAAATACAAACGCGATTCTTTCGTACTTATAACAGAGCCTTTGCGCAAGATGTCTGAATCACTAATACGTGTTCAGTGGGTCAAAGATTAGTTAGACCGTCCCGGGGTGGCAATTTCGAAGAACATCGGTGTAAGTGTCCCACAACGACTTAGGTACAACGGTGCCCGGGAAACAAGAAATATCCTCTGAGATTTGCCTCAATGGGACGTCCTGCTAGAAAACACTAGCATTTGTTGTGAGATCCTAGAGTTCTCTACAAGCACAGAATGTGACCACCGACAGGCTTTTACTCTGTGGAAATCTCGTATTACTTGGTGGAAACATTGGACACTAAAAGGTTTACTCAGCATAAAATAAATCCATTTCTTCTCGTGAATTTAGTAAAAGGTGATAGACATCCAAAACAGCAACGTAGTGTGAATTCTACTACTTGTTTCAAGTTGAGTTCTCGATTGACTCAAAGTTGTCGAGCTACTTTTGTTATAGGTCTGATTACTTGCTCTGATTGATGATACCAATTCTAGGCACCCCTTTTTAAATAGACTATATACTCTTGGTCTTACTTTCTCCGGCGACGACTTGTAATCTAATTATAAAATTATAATACTTACGTAACTGCATAAAATTATGGTAGGCATACTAATCCATTTTTATACTTTATAGGTAAAATATAAATGTTACATCTGGTACAGAACTAGGTTCATAATCTTTGCCACGCGTCTCCTTCAACAAATGTGGAAATTCTAATTGACTTACATGGAACAATTACAGCTTTATGTTTAAAACCTGTTTAATTTTACTAGCGCATTGTGGACGTTTAGATACGGTCAAGTTTGAATGTCACTCTGTACGTGCGTATATCGCTAACGTATTGTACTAGACAGATGCGTATTGGCATACTAATTGTATGGGGGAACATTGTTCGAGCGCTATCAGTTTCCTCGAAGGCATTCGGAACGATATAACAGTTGTTCATGCACAAATGGGCGCTTAAAATTTGCTTGAGTAACGTAACCTTATTTGGAACTGTGATATTGAGTTAGTCTCTTACTCGTTAATGTATCTTTACTTTGTGAATTTGTGGTAGTCTCTTGAAATACGCGGTGAATGTATTTTTACATTCACGGAAGAAAATTCTGAATTGTCCTGTTACATATACTTCGATGATTTTTTATTAATGTGAGGAGAGTAGCAAACGAATAAACTACCTGATGTTAAATAATAACTGTAGTCCATGAAAATCGACTTACAACAACAAACAGAATTGCAGCTTTTCCGAGCTCGTAAGGACATGAGTCGCTACTTGTGAGGGCTAAGATAGTTATCTCGCTTTTGAAGATAGTCAGCAACCACTGCTCTACAACCGAAACACTAGAGTTGTTTTACAGCGGATTATGAGGGGGGAGTTAGCACTCCCCCGGTCGGAATATAATTCTAACACCTGCAGTATTGTCTTAAGCTTTGTGTTTTGATTAGAATAAAAAATAATACTTAATTAAGAATATTTTATTTTTATGTTTATACTAGCTGTGCCCGCGACTTCATCCCTATTTATCTCTTCTCTACATATTATAAAACATTATTTATCTCTCGCTCAATTTACAGAAATCTTAACTTATTATGCACTAAAACCTTCCTCAGGAATCACTCTTCCTGCTTTTAAAAACTGTGAGAAAAGTACTTTTTGAGTTTATCTCAAACAGAGAGGCAGACGCGACGGGGGACTTTGTTTTATAGTATTTAGAGATAATCATATGCATTTCCATGTTTCTCTCGTTATTACTGCAGTTTAGTAAGCTTTATCTTACAGAACATCATCCGACAAAAATTTGCCGGACATGTGTCTTTCTCCAGGGGAAAAGGAGCAGCATGTTAGTGTTCCCGCAACTTCTATTGTAAAGAGATATCTATACCCAGCGTTGGGATAACAAAAATGTTACTTACTACTAACTATGGCGCCATGTAATGAAAAAACATTTATATTTGAAAATAACCAAAATGATAACTTAAATGGCCAGAAATGGGCGGTTTGTGATAGAAAAAACAAAAAAACACATTTAATTACTAACACAATTATATTTCTCATGATAAAATTCACATTGATAAAATTTTTACAAAGAGTATTATTCAGTCTATAAAGTATAATATTTTTTCTGTTTTACAAGCTTATTTAATGTCCTAAAGCAACGTTATAGCTAACACCTGGTCTCTTGGGAACCTTGCTGCCAACTTCTACAAGTATCGGAGAGTAATCCGCGGTGGCTGGTTTTGAAGAGCAGTTGTCGTGAGGAATTGGGAAGACATACTTGATGTCCACGTCGTACCTGTAAAAGAACACGGGAAAGATTAAGTGGGCGTTTAATGATTAGGGGACAAGAAGGAAGAAGTCAAAATCTATCTCTTTTCGAAATCCAATAACGATTTTTGTTGTAGGTAGGCCATTAATTTAAATCTGTTAAAATTTGTAAAATTGTAATTAGCGACTGTCTTTACGTGAAAGATTCTTTGTCTGTTTTTCTGTGCGTTTGTGCGTGCTAATGTTTGAAACGATTGTATTGATTCATTGATTAAACTTCACTTAATATTTAGTATTTGTTTCATACCAATCGGCTTATAAATTAAAAAGTTATTTAAGTTTAATAGTGAACTTGACTCAATTTTTTTTAGAATGAAAGAGAGGTCACTGCAGCCCATGGACAACCACGTCCAATCTTAAATAGAAGAGAAGTTCTATTTAAGGATGGACGCGGATGCGTTCCTACTCTTGAGGACTAAGATGGTCGCCTCCAATAATGTGTATCCGGCAACCGCACTTCCCCAAACCGAAACAATACATGAGGAACATGTTGCTTTACGGCAGGTTATGAGGGTGGTGTTGGTGCCTCCTCGGGCAAGCACTAACGGCTCTACCACCTTTAAATTAAAAGTGGCATATTAGTTGAAATTTAATAACGTAGATATGTTTACGTAATGTGTGTAAGACATTGCTTTATCCGGAGGATACTGTATCCTCCGGGAAAAACTATTATGCATATATAATTTATGACTAGCGGTAGCAAACGGATGTAGTCAACTTGGTGTAAAATGTTCATTACCGCCCATGAACACCTGTAACGAATTGCAAATTGAACACGATTTGCAGCATTGCTTATGCAGCTGTATTTTTTGTGATAGAATAATTGCAAACGAGCATGCAGACTGTGTGATGTTAAATGGTCGTTGTAGGTACATCTAAATCCAACTTCTAATAAAACTGGAAGTCTTGGCTGATGTCGTTCCTAGGTGCTATGTTAGAGACTACGATGATAACGACGCTGGTAAGTATAGACGCATGCCTCTTCATCAGAACATCAGAACTCTTCACAATGTGTCTTTACCAGAAAATAGATTGTTTTATGATGCGTTATAAAAGTGGCTGTGATACCTTCCCAGTTGAACTAACTTCTTTTACCTTTACTAACGATTTGGGCTGAAACTTAATTCAATTTAGTTATAAATAATCGAAATAAGTTTTTACTTTTATACATAAAATAAAATTGTAACTGATCGCTGTCAAATGTATGCATGACATGGCAAATGTGTTTAAAAAAATCATAATGATATACAAGTAGGAGCACCCAAAACAGTACTTTTCATTTTGTCTGTATGTTTATGCACGCTAATCTCAGAAACGGCTTATCCAATTTTAATGCAGTTTTAGGATTATATTGTGTTGGGCTTCACTTAACATTTAAAGTTTTTTTCATTAAAATCGGTTAAGAAATAAAAAAGTTATGTCAATTTAACTCAATCATCACCCACGAAGTCGTGGGCACAGCTAGTCTATACTAAAGTTTGGTCCGAAACTCATTTAATTTTTGATAGTTCAAAGTTGATAGACAAGAAATCATATTAAGGATTACTGTAAGATTCCCCCTCGATACAGTGACCATATGTATGCCTTCCGTATGTGATAAACATATGAAAACCCATCCGTCACGACAATATAAAAAATATATCTATGTGATACATATGCGACCCCATTTGCCTCTATCATATAAAGAATGTAATAAATGTTTATGATACAAAATATGCCACATTTAGTTAAGGCTTATTTTATCATGCACTATTATTTTATAGATCTTTCCAACTAATATAAATGCCACAAACATACTCACAAGACCCATTGCCAGTAATCAGATACATAAATCGAATTTCCTGGACAAGGAATGGACGTGAATCGTAAACTTGACCAACTAAATGATAACAATACGGAAAATTGGCTACGGTAACTGAAATGTATTGGCTGGTTGCCATTCGTAATATTGATCTACAAGTTCTACGATGACTCTCGATACTGCAGTTAAATGCATTTGTATACTAGTCCTCTATTAGTATCTACTATATTAGTCCTCAAGAGTAGAAACGTATCTACGTTCGAGTACAGATTCCCATCTAAACTCCATTTCGGTCGTATTTGTGGTTGTACGTGGATGATTATGGGTTGCGACTAATTAAAGTCAGATGATTTGCATGCTCGTTTGCTACTCTTCTCACATAAAAAAAGGATTGCAGCAAATTACTACTACAACACTAATCCACATTTATTTTTGAAATGAACGATGTTTGAACAAGACGTGCTTTTAATGATTCGTTACAGTAAGTAACAAAGAATCTGTCACAGAAATAATGAAGTTAAGTACCATGCTGGAGACTTGTCACGTCGACTCCATAATGTATTGATGACGTACCTTCGTTACTACGACCATTTGTTATGTTATATTTACGTTCAGTGATGGGAAAATCTTGGAGGCATTTTCATAGAACTATATACACGTTTTTCCTTGAAAGACAGCAATAGGTCTGACAATGCCAAACTGTCGAGATACCTGTGTCTGAGAATACTTTTAGCGGTCTGTTTTTAGTTCCTCTATACTTTGTACAGTATAGAGGACAACAAGTAAAGAATAAATAAATTAATACTTACATATTTCCATATTTAATATAACTATAGTCCGAACAGAAAATACCGGCGCCGCTCTCATCATCCACCGTAAAGGAACTGATATATTTCGCTTATAAAAATGCATTTGCCAGCTATATTTACAAGCGAGATCACCATCTCAAACCTCAATAGCGAGGCTAGATCGACTTCACATAGATTTTAAGTTCTTATTGACGTATGTGAATATCTATAAGCTGCAGCAACTACTTAACAACGGGTAGCTTGCTTTGCTTTTCCTTACAACCACATTAAACCTCAAACCGTAGGCACTAAAATCTTATCCAACTCGTACCACTCGGGTAACTAGTCCTCGGGAATCACTAAAGACTAAAGTTATCCATGGTTTTAGCTCATTGAATAGATGTGGGTAACTTGTCCCATAAACGAAAAGTAGTTGCAAAGAGGGAGTTGCTAAAAAAGGACGTAGATTGTATTAGACTTTCAAGGGAACGGTTTTCAGATAAGTGAAGATACTGTTCGTGAGCGAGATGTAGAAACATTAACATGCTTCTTTAGCTAAAATAGGAAAATTTTACCTCGGTAGTTTGTCTCTCAAATACGCCATTACGTTCTTGGGAAGAACGGTGTTACGTGACAACACGAACGCGCTAAGGTATCTAGCGCCCTCCCGTTGTTCAGCGCAATGCAGCAACAGTGCCCAGGTCTTGTACTCCGTGTCCAGTACGTAGGTATTGTAGATGCCGTCATCTGGCAATCATATCGTTTAATTTAGCTGCAGTATAGTGTGTATGTGGATCAACAGACAAGTCAAGTAACGTCGGGTGCGGTTGGGTGATAGATGGATTGTTAGAGGGAGGAATTCATGCTCGCCTTCATGATTTGGTAGAAATAGTATAGTATAGTAAGCAATTGATTTCGTTGTCCGCTCTTAGAAGGCAATCGTTTAACTAATAATAAGTAACAAATGAAAAGTGTATATAGTAACAAGAACATTTTTTTAGAAAGAAAGAAAAGAAGAAAGTAAATAATTTATTGGGCAAAATATACAATATTGAATACAAAAAAGAAAAACATATATATTATAACATTTTTTACCGAAAAGGCCTCCACTCAGCTTCAATGTATCAGGTAACCTTAGTCACCTGCAACGCTGGTATTTTTACTTTACAATTTTTTAGCGACTTTAGAAAATTTACACAGGAATACCTTGCAGCTTGGTTTGTAAAAGTAGCGTAGTAGTAGTAAAAAAAATAAAGAAAAAGGCTATAAACTGTTCGATACTCGAGGCTTTTCTACACAGTATAAAACAAAATCATTTTCCGCTGTCTGTAGGTACGCTTAGATATTTCAAACTACGTCATGGATTTTAAGGAAGTTTTCACTAATAGACGAAATGATACAATAGCGAGATTTGTGTCTAAATTATGTTTGGTGTGTGTATATTGCTTGAAATATAACGATAATTGTTTGAAGAAGTCAGAAAAAATCAAACAAGCTCGGAGTTTTTCTCGGAAAAGCTGATCCCTTTGAGGTATAACAACACAACATATCGTGGTATACAGAAAAGTAGTCGATGGTATTTCTTTTAAGGATAGCTTACAATTCCATTTTACTGTTTGAAAAATTGGTTACATGTGATGTGGTAATTGCAAAGCTATTCGGACGAACACGATCTTTGTAAATTTAAATATATTAGTTACCCTAATCATTTCATGTAAATAAAGTTTTTCGTGTATATTATGCAATTTAAATTATTATCTTACGCGCGACAATGAAAACTACGCGCGACAAAGTAATTCATCCGATCTTATAACGACACGACACAAGTTGATACGACCCTACGACAAGAAAAAAAGTAGGCATATGTGTGTGCGAAGCCGAGGCGGGTTAGTATACGATTTAGTCAAATTATTTTCATCGGTATCAAACGATATATTCTTGTATACTTGCTGTATATCTACTATTTTCGTTGCATTAATGTATGTAGTCAATTCCACTTATTACGCATACCAGGAACACTAAATAAAAACTATAATTTCGGTATCCTTGTAAAAACATGAATGTTTACACTTGAAAGCATGTTAATATGCATGCTTTGTTAATGTTGCATGTGGATATCTCTATTAGGTACAAGTTTAGATTGTTCTAACGGAATCAGCGGTTTTATTAATTAAATTAATTGTCGGCTTCCAACGTGCTTCTGTAATTTATGTCAATGAAAAATGATAAAAAAGAAACCTACTATTTTCCACATATTATTAGTGTTCCCTTGACTTTTTTGTACATTTTACACGAGCATTCTTTATTAAGGAAAATAGAACACTTTAATTTGTAGTTATGTAATTTGATATCTATAACTTCATGGCCTTCCGTTTTATTCCCATTTAAAACCGAATAAAAATATATTCGTAAAAAGTTTGCACCCATTACATTGGTAAAATAACACGCAAATTCTATCTTGTCGGTTTACTAAGTCAAAATTATGTTTTTATTACAAATGTAAAAATCTTGTATCTATATTAAATTCTCTCTGTATCATAAATGCTATACACATACAAAAATGAGTGTACAAACACTTAGACTCAGAACAGAAAAGTGCACTCCTCATTTCTATATCTATTTGGCCTAAGATCGAAGCCGTAATGTACGACGGTAAGACCTCAGGGTAAGGCTTCCGTTTTGTTTCACTGTATGCTGACTATGGGCTTCAGCAATTACTTAACTTCAGGTGGTCAGTACGCTCGCTTGTTGTTCTTCTCACATAAAAATAATATTAATAGAGCATTACGTATGTATAAGAGCATACATGCTCGTATACAGTAATAACATTCTTACAAAAAAATAGCCGTGTTTATATTGTCTAATTGGTTAAAAGTTTATATTTTGTGTATTAAAAGGAAATATGCTAGTTTTATTAATGACCCAAGACTTTCTGAACTACACTAAATGTGCCAACACTAAATTTATATTTTTACTTGAAACATTCCATCAATATTTGATTCTTTCTTCTAAAAATTCACAAAACGTAAATGATCCAATATGTTGCTACGTGTGCGATATGTACTTACAAGTGATTTCAGAGTGAGTCCAATGAGCCGGTTCGTTCAAATCCACGCGCCAGGTGATGTTACCCAAAAGATTTTCTCCCAGAGGATCGTCTGCGAACCGGTACGTAAAGTTCATCGTTACCCCTGGAGTCCATTCTACTGTACCATCTGGAATTTACACACACAGGAGTTTATGTAAGCGACAAACAAGCATTGGATTTCCATATTTTGTGTTTATAAATAAGCTTGAAGAAAAGATAGACGGTCTAACGGATGACATCTGAGGGCACAAGCAGTCGCCGTTATTCATGGACACTTGCAACACCAGAAAAGTTGTAATTATCACCGGCTTTGAAGGTAAACTCTCTTTGCATCTGTTTTGGAGTTTAATCTATCTGAAGTTGTGTATAGATGTGATGGTACTTCTGGGGATTAAGATTGTCTTTCGCTTCTAACTGTAGCTGGCAACTACACCTCTCCTATCTTAATGCAAGAGCTCATGACGGGCTGGCGGTCGATCCTCCTCTCCAACAGAAATTCAAGAAACTCTGATTATAACGGCGGTGATGGTCCTCTTTAGTCGAACTAATTATAGTTCTACTACCTGTCGAACTGATTGCATTTCTAAGACCATCTTAGTCCTGAGTAGTACGTTGCTACTCTTCAGAACTAAGATGGTCGCCGCGCTTATAATTATGCTTAATGTTCACACAAATTATTCCATAATGTAATATGACGGCAGGTATAATACCTCTCAAATAGAACAATTATTGTACCATCTATTGTACTTACATAATGTATTTTAATGTATAGCCTAGCATTCCCAGTAACCTACATTTGAGCCATCCATCTCACGTCTCACGGTAAGGAAAGCACACACTTCTCTCACATGCATTAAATATAGCGAAACTGAGTGAATCAATATTCTCTGCCTCGACTAGAGCCTGTATATACTTTTAGAACATGAAACTTAATTTTTTAGTAGGTAGACGATATTATGGATGTAATTTCGGTTAAGGGATTCCATTATTTAACCTAACATACCTAATTAATATGTTATTGATGTTAGTTACATTTTAATTCATATTAACGATTAGCCGTGCCCACGACTTGGTCGGTGATGATTAAATTGACATAACTTCTTTATTTGTCGACCGACCTAAATTAAAACAACATAATTTTTAAAACTGCATTCAAATCGAATAAGCCTTTTCTGTAATAAGCGTGCACAAACAGACAAAATGAAAAAACACCGTTTTGGGTTCTCTTGCGTGTATAAAGGCACATCATGGCCATGTGCAGACAGCGTTTACTTACAATTTTACTATATGTATATGTATATATATATATTAGTAATAACTTAATATTTAAAATAGAAAAATCGGGTAAAAATAAGTTTGAGTTTAGGTCGATGACCATTTTCAACCTCTTATCTCTATGTAGTAAGAAGTTTTGCGGTAATAAACACCTTTCGGTATATTTATTAAAATAAAGATGAACAGCTTACCAGCTCCTTGCACGTGGTCGTCTTCAGTAAACACAGCCTTCATGCAGCTGTAGGACAAGGCTTCTTCAGCGCTAGCGTAGTACTCCACTACGTACCAGTCACCTAGCATCTGGAATTATACGATTTTAAACTAATATCATACCAGAATTTATACATCTCTGAATATTATAGAACAAAGTCCCCCGTCGCGTCTGTCTGTACATGATAAACTCAGAAAGTACTGGACGGATTTAATCACAGTTTTTCACAACAGGTAGATTGAATGATTCCTGAGGAAGCTCTTGGTGTATAATAAGTTAAGCTTTTTGTAAATTGGGCGGGAAATTAAATAGTTAAATTCAATATGGTAATTCCGTCGACGTTCGAAATAGATGTTATTTTTTTTATTGTGAAACGGGCATGTAGGCCACCTGATGTTAAGTGGTCACTGCAGCCCATGGACAACCACGTCCAACCACACCTCCCCAAACACAATACATGAAGTACATGTTGCTTTATGGCGGGTTATGAGGGTGGTGGTGGCACCTTTACAAGATGTTTTTAATTGTTGGTGTTTATAACTAGGTAACGACTGGATGCATGTAAGAATAAGAAAAATAATATAAGTAACTAACGAAGTCTATTACCCGAGCGTAGCTAGGCCGCGTCACCAGTTATACATAAAAATACAGGATCAATTTTTTGAAATATTACTTCACGGTTTAACTTCCTAAAGGTTTTAACATCCAATGCGCTACAGGCGATCGTTTATCTTTAGAAGGCAGTGTCGTATGAAATTTCAAATAAATAAAGTATCTTCGTGCGAATAAATCCCACACGCATCGTCCTTAAATAAATCTTTTTCCATAAATCACAATACATCACGGCACAGAGCTTTTAAAGGCTATAAAACAATTCATTTTGCGCCTGAACAAAAACGGTACGAGTTACGACTTGAATAAATTGCCCTTTTTTATGATCAGGCGTTTAAATCTATAAACAACGGATTGTAAATTGATGAAATTGTAAAGTCAATACAGGCACCTGTAGTTGGAACAAAAAATAAAAGGATAATAAATAAATACATATTTTATACGATTTTCGTTACAGTGAATCAATTCTTAAGTTTTGGATCGAGAATTGTAATTTCCCGGTTAATTTAAGAGCAATTCAACTCTCTAATTTTAAATCTAACAATACAATTACTTATGGTTAGCACTGTATTCGAATAAAATAATTATTAAACAGTAAAAGGGTCATAGTCATATTAAATCAAATGACTATCATCTTAGTCCTCAGGAGTAGTATCTATGTTCGAGCTCAGAAAAGATTTCGGTTGTTTGTTGTTGTACGTGGATTTCTATGGGCTGCGACTACTTAACATCAGGTGGTTTGCATGCCCGTTTGCGACTCTTCTCACTTAAAACAAAATTCGCATTGTGGTTAAAGTTAATCGCCATTAATTAACATAAAGAAACTATGTTTATTGTAATACTAATCACTTTTTAATATATTTTCAACAACTTCGACAGAAAACATTTATTATGCACAGACAAATAAATCAATTATCACTGTGTGCTCATGATACTTTGTTAATGAGTTTTCACAAACATATTTTACTTTTAACAAATTTATTGTTTCTATTTACATAAAACATCGCATCAAATATAATTTGGCTTAACTGTTGTTTACAATTATATTAATGCAATAAAATACCGTTGTTTATATGAATAAGCAAATGTGTGATAAGTAGAATAATGAAAAACTTAATGTGTAAATAAATATTTTAATTTACGTTTTATTTAAGATCCACCAACACAAGATACACAGTAATTCCTTAATATCTAGTCAATTCATCTAAAAGTCGTGTTCCTACAATTATAGGTGAACACAGCGTGCTACATTGAATGATATTTTTTATGTTAAAAATAATTAAATTACAATACCAGTATTAGTATAAAAATTAAGTAGTAAGAAAATTAACAAATTAAATAAAAAATCTATTACGATATATTATATAGTATATTTGTTTTATTTTATCTATTCATTTACTCGTACTTTCAGTATTGTACGTATTTATTTATATACGTAGTTTACTCTCGATTGTCCCGATATAATAATTAGTTATCTGTGCTGATCAAAGAGATATGCCTATTTTTTTAGATTCATTTCACTGCCTTGCATACTGTCTTTTTGGCCTAACTTTATTTTCTTTTCAATGATATCACTTAATTATTTCACCTTCAATTTCTTTTGTTTCAAGCATAAATTACAGCTAAGTATTGTTCGGCTTGTAAGGTCCTATACCGCAGTAACCATTGAAAAAATAGGTTAGGTTAGTGTACATAATATATAGATAAATATAGAAAATTGTATTGCGTAAGGGAGTTCTTACATTGTGCAGTAGGCAGGCACTTGTAACAATAGTAGTTAATAATTTAAACGATAAATTTAGTTTGTGAAAAAAAGCTTCCTTTTTCAACGAAGAGCATTAATCAAAACGCAAGCAAAAATAAATTTAATAAACATAAAAGCGATAAATCTTTCTCTTATCAAATACAGATATCGTAGAGAGATATTTTTACTAACCAAAGGAAGTATAGCAGACAAAACAGATTTCTAATACTTCCTAATCGGCCACCAACAATGGAGAATAGAATCAGGTGGCGGCGGATCTCAATAATCTTTACATAATCATTTGCATACTTGTTCAATTCATATTCTATAATCTTATTACGTTTCTGAAAGCCGACAAGTTAAGTGGGTGTCATGATTCATGGCTTAGTAATTGCAATACTTAGAATTATATCTCTTATGTTGTAACATTTCACTTTCTATTAGGATTTGATTGAATTTGGTCTGAGCTTAGCTGTTTAACACTTTGATTGCGGTGCTCAAATATAAGATCGGGTCAGCGTTGCATGATGCAACACTATACTGCTGGATCATATTTGGCTGACTGAAGATACGCCGATAATTTATATGGTATTTTTAGCATCTAAGAATACAGAAACGTAATATCCGCCCCCAATCTTGTAGCGCCGACGTAAACACAGCACTTTTGTTCGCCCGTAATCATTACAAATTTGTCCGTACAACACAGGTGTGTACAAGCCGCAAGCGCGTTGGGCCACGCATAACACAGGTGTGTTGTAAACCGCAGGGAAAGTGTTAATCCTAGACGATGTGTATGTAACTGTGATGTGTGGAATCGTTATTATTTTGAACTGAATAAATATCTTTCAGTTTTATTATAAAGAAGACAACTTTCTAACTTTCTCCATATGGTTCTTGAAAACGAATGTAGCGTATCAGTTCTAAATAAGTTAGATAAATAAAATAGTTAATAGATTTACTTTTTTTAATAGTCACCACGAGATATACAATTAGTTCGAAATATCGGCATTTTTGTGGTTAGTGGTTGCAAATAGGGAATGAAGCAAAACTATGGTTTTGGATTTTGTATGTATTATAATTTTTTTGTGAATATTTTGTTATTTTTGTCATTTTTTTACAAGTATTAAATATGAAAATATGTTGGGGACACCAACAATCGTGAGAATCAGTTACATAGTTCCGGTTCTAAACAACAAAATATGTTGATCTATATATATTAATCAGTATGTAAAATACAACCTTCTCTAATTTCCGTATTCTGTGTATCCCTCCTCACATTATGATATATTTTATATGGCAACTTTTTAGTAATTTAAGTGGATTATTATTTAATTTTAAGATATTAAATATGTGTTTAGAAGAAAAATATATTACTTCTTGTTTCTTTTATTATTTTTTCATTTTTTAATCTATATTATTAATTAGTTTAAGTTGTGATCATATTTAATAACCGTAGATATGATATATATAAAAAATGAATAAAATGATGCCTTCTCAAGATAAATAACCTCAACTATCTCATTTTATCACTCATCATACTATAAATCGTTTCCAGAAACCAATGTTCTTAGTAATTTATAGTTTAATAGCAAACGACATATAAATCATTTATCTATCCACCATTTCTAGCGGATTTGACGTCGATTGTCGTGATACAATAATTGAATAATGTATGCAAATACGTTTATTGAAATGTCATATCGTGGCAGGCACTTGATTTAAGTTTTGCTCCACCATTGTTAGTCGATAACCAGTATTAGAAATTTTCTGTCTACCTGCCAGTACTAGTACAATCTAATGTAGATATGACATGGTAATATATCTAGTAATTTTATATTTGATTATTTTATGACTCTTAAAAGATCACCTAAATTTTGATTTTCGTGTTGGCAACACCGAGTGAAGATACTTTTGGGTTGTCAACGTTGAATGTAGAATTTCAAAATGTGTTGGTTATTATTAAAATAAATTACAGACACGGCTGTTATTTGGTTATTCTTCATTCACATTCGTTGCCATATTTTATTAAAAGATTATCTTAATCTTAGATTTCATTTCTATATATTTATTATATCCATTACCATTGTTTTTTCAACTCCCGCCTTTTTTATACTTTTTCTTAAATCGTATCTTTTTTGTATATGGTCAGGATGAAAAGCAACAATTATGACATAAAAATAATAACAAAGTATTTAGTGTATTAAGTTCAATATTACTTAGAATGACATGAATATAATAGATAAATATAACTATTTCATTTTATAATTTCTGTCGTTGTGACACATCAAATGTGTCGAGTTTTCGTTCTTACCAATCCTAATCCTGAAGGATTCTTTCAGTCGCTTTTTTACGCCCGGCTATGGTTGTAGCCAACAGGCGCTCAAAGCCGATGTACTGATTTTACATTGCATCCTTGAAACTCATTAAATGTATGAAAAAAATGTAATAAAATAAAATATTTGAATTTCAGTCTTTTAACCGTAACCCTATTCTATCCCAAGGTACAGACAAACTAAGTTTTTTTATTAGGTAGCTTAAATTTGTTATTTGTTATTTGTTAAAGCTTAATTATTTTTCAGTTATACAGTGCAACCTCGATATAACAAATCGCAAAGGAACAAGTAAATATTCGTTATATCAAGTAATTCGTT